>REGO01000292.1:1480184-1498438 GCA_010120015.1 Rhombomys opimus | reverse complement strand
GTGCCGATGATTGAGGTGCTGAAGGCCTGGATGACTGAGGTGCTGAAGGCCTGGATGACTGAGGTGCTGAAGGCTCAGGTGCTGGATGACTGAGGTGCTGAAGACTCAGGTGCCGATGATTGAGGTGCTGAAGGCCTGGATGACTGAGGCGCTGAAGGCCTGGATGACTGAGGTGCTGAAGACTCAGGTGCCGATGATTGAGGTGCTGGGGCCCCGGGCTGGAATGACTGAGATGAGGTGGGAACACAGAGCCGGGATCTCTGCCTGCCTGCTGGTCTTTGCACATCCTGCTCTTTTCACCTGGCCTTCCCTCTGGCCCCTTAGAGCCTAACGTCTCCTCCCATTCACCCCTGACCTCCAGGGCGCCTGCTAGGAGACCCCGAGTCTGTCTTCCCCACTGCAGTCCTCCCTGGCGAGTCTCCGCAGGGCCCGCCAGCTCTCCTGGGGCAGGAGCCCATCCAGCCTGTCTGCCCTCGCTGTTCCACCGCAGCGCTATACTTAGGCCCTGTGCTCATGAATATATGAAAGAATGTCAAGTAGATGTCAGCCCTGATGGATGCTGACAGAAGAGGAGATGGATCGGCTCGTTCCCTGGGAAATGGGGTCCTGGCTCTGCAGAGCTCCATGCGTTAGGGAGCCAGGCCAGCCAGCCTGTGTGGGTCTTCAGTCACTCGCTGACCGAGGGGCTTCCCTGGCCCGGCTGCCTGTACCGGCTCTTTCAGGCTCTTGGATGGATTGCTTCTTCCCAGTTGGCTCCCCGGAGCCTCTGCTTGTGAACAGAGACTCCCTGAGCCCAGCAGCTCTGCTCCAGCACAGCTGGCCCCTGTAGATGTATCCACAGTGTAGTAAATGAAAAAGCACACACATCGTGGCCTGGCCTCCCCTCTCGCGTGGCCTCAGCCCTGTGGCAGGGAAACAGTGACTCAGCCCCTGGGGAAGGAAAACACCAGGCTGGTGTGACCAGCAGAAAGGAAGGCACCTCGGGGCTGGCCCTGGGGATGTTAATAAACCCATCACTCCCGCCACCCGCCACCGCTCTTTTCTTTAGGGGACGAGAATGTTCCAGTGCTTTAAAGTGGAGATAAAACAACCCGTGATTCATGTCCCTGTCTTTCTGAAGAGTTTCCCTGAATAAGCTGCAATAACCTCTGCAGTTACTTGAAGGTTAAAACTATTCTTTACCCGAAGGAGGAGACCGGCTCACTCTTGTGTTCACTGCTTGCTTCTGTGCCCTGGGGAAAAGGCGGAGTTCTGCTCCACTTTTCTTCCTTAGCACTGGAATCTCCTCCTGGCTCCCCTTTCCTGGCAGTTTGAGAGGGAAGGAGGGAGAGGAGATAGACATGGGGGACATCAGCTCACCTTATCCTTTCAGGAGACTGCAGGAGGCCACCCTCCCCGATTCTGTTTGCATTTACTGGATGATCAGGTCTGCGCCAGGCAGATCCCAGGCTAGCAGCACACTGCCCTCACGCAAAGCTCCTCCGTGCGGGAACACACCTTGATCTGTGGGCTGCCTGCCTCAGCACAGAGCTTTGTTTGTTTTCACAAAAGCACTTCTTCTGTCCCCTTACATAAGCCTCCTGTAGCTGGGAACGGAAAGCTCTAGTGGGCGTCCGGACTTTGCAGACTGGGTAACAGAAGAGAGGAGAACCAGAAGGCTGAGAGAGACTCAACCCTGCTACCCGGAAAGCAAGAAAAAAACAGCAACTGGGCCTTTCTTGTCCAGAGCGGAGTTTAGTAATAAGAACATCCCTCGCAGCTGTGACCGAACACCCAGCACGAGTGGCTTAAGGAGGGTTTATCTTGGCCCAAGGGTGCAGCCGATAGCTGGAGGGCAGAAGCTGGAGGTGGCTGGGGAAGCAGAGATAGAGCAATGATGGTGCAAAGTCAGTTTTCTCCCCTTTTAGTGTGGTTTGGGGCAGCAGGGAATGGCACCCATCACAGTTAGGATGGCTTTTCTCACCTCAATCAACCCAATCTGACCTAGATAATACCTCACAGAAACGCCCAGAGGACGTTCCTCAGGTGATTCTAGATCCTGCCACACTGACCGTCATGATTAACCGTGCCAGTGGGCTTTGGGGCCATTGCAGGACACGGGGGCTGTGAAATGCCACCTGTGACTTCCCAGCGGGACTTAGGGGGTGCCAATGGCTTGGAGCTTTGTGCTGGTGGAGTTGTGGGTCCACACACATAAATATTCCATGAGGCCCGAGCTCCTGGAGCCACCTGTAAGCGAAGGTCTGGAGGTTTTGAGGGAAGCCGTTTTCCCTGAAGGCTTTTGGCTTGCATTCATTCCTGGGGAAGGCCATTAGAAGACAGTCTCTTCTGGGGATGGTTTGCTCTCTGAAGGCAATCCTGGTCCTTCATCTGTCTCTCACATCTCTGTTAAGCACACCGACCATAGAAGCACTTCAGGGCCGAGTGTCCTTTATCTTTAACACATCTCGTGGTGGGGGCGGGGAGGGCGCTGTTGTCGGCTGTTACAATAAATATCTGAGATGATGGGCTTGCAAGCAGAAGTGTCTGCTCCGGCTCACAGTTCCGGGGACCTCAAGCCGTGATCGGTTGGCCGCACTGCTTTGGGTTGGTGTTGGTGCGTAGCGGTGGGAGCATAAAGTAGAATGAAACTGCTTCTCTTGCGGCGGGATGAGCAAAGGAGGGAGGAAGGGCTGGATACCGCCATTCCCTGAAGCTGTTCAGGACTGTGATGTTACAGGCCAGCCACAGCCGAGAACCGCCTGTGCGTCCCTGGCCCCAGATGGCCCAGTGCCAGGACCTCTCACCTGGGAAGTGTGTTTCCATTAAAGATTTGTGCTCCCTCTTGCTCTTCACCTTCTCTGCTCATGCTGGGAATCAGAGGGCCTGGCCACAGGCTTGTGCTGTGAAACCTCCATCTTCAGAAAGGTATAAGAAAGGAGACCACACTTCTGTCCTGTGCTCTGACCCCTTTCTTTAGAGACTCCACCAGGGTCTACTTCTGTTCTACGGCCTCTGCCAGGCCCTGTGTCTGTCTATCGGTGGCCTTAATAAGGCTATTTCCCAGCAATCCTTAACCACCCCCTTCTGAAACCTTTCCGGGATCACACCCAACAACCTGAAGACCTCCCACTAGACCTCGCCTTCAGACCTTTCCTTCATTCCAATAGCTCTACCCAGGAGTCCTAACTTGTGGAAGTTTGAGGGACCTCACAGGATGAGAGAGAGAACTTTCCCCATTTGAGAGGGCCAGCTGAAATCCAATGTGCCCCCTTGAGACTGCAGCCTCAACTTGTCATCCTCTTTCCTCCGAAGGAGAAGGCTTTCCTGTTCTCCAAAACATAACTTGTTATTTTCCTTGCTTTAAATAATTCTCATCAGCCCCATTTCTATTTGTATCGCAAAGAGCTCCCCTCTAAGTCTGTTTTCTGATAAAATTATAATCTGTAGATGGGATTTTTAACAATACTGTGGATGAGTTTATAATAATAATTAAAAAACCCACTTAGATTGCTTCTTGTGGAGACTTTCATGCTTTGATGTTTGTCCAAAACCACACTATTTAGAAGCGCATAAATGTGCCTGTGACACATGCATACACATGCGCACACAGCTCAATTTCACAAGCTGTTTTTCTAAGAAAGAAAAAGCCTTCAGATCCATATTGAATAAATTCCATAATTTCTAGGGATGGTTTAGGGTGGGTAATAATAATCTTAGTCTTCAATTAAAATTATTTCCTATATGATGTCTGAATTTTGTTTCCTGTTGCTTTGATAAAATATTCTGACAAAATCAGCTTAGCGAAGAAAGGGTTTACTTTAGCTTGAAATTTCAGGTTCTATTTCATCCTTGTGGGGAGGTCAAGGCAGCAAGAACTTGTGTCATATCACAGCAGAGATGTGCTGTTAAGTTAAGGCGTGCATTCGTGTTCTCAGCCCACTCTCTTCACTCCTGCACAGGTCAGACCGCTATCTAGGGAATAGTGCTCCCCGTAATGGGAGAGTCTGCCCATCTCAATTTCATAGTCAAGATATCCTCCACAGACATGGCCACAGGTCAGCCAGATCTGTACAGTCTCTCACTGATTGTCTCTCACCAGGTGAGTCTAGATTGTGCCAAGTTGACAATTAAAACTAACCATCACAATAGCACTGTGTTTTATATTCACATATATGTGCATTCATACGTATTGCTATGCTTCTCTGTAAACGTTAGCACTGTGCTGAGAATGCTGTCTCCTGGGCATGCCCTGTTGAATGGTCAACAAGTGTTATTACTTGAAGGGGACCTTTTCAAGATTGGGCCTATTAACTTTCCAATATGGAGGGGGAAGTGTTCTTGAGGCCTTGTCCTTCCTCAAGAGTTTACAGACAGTTGGTTAGAGAGCATAAGGGAGGCCCAGCCTCTCCACGATATGTATAGGAGATTAATAGTTGTTGGGAGGGGGGCTCATAAGGTCCCACCCTTTGCTAAGAATAAGCAGATAGTCACCTGTTACTAGGAGAGAGAATTCTTCCTTCAGTGCTGTAGCTGGCTATGAGCTGCTGTACTCCTGTAAGTAACCTTTCATCTACAATTCTGTAACTAGTTCTTTTTTTTTTTTTAATTTTTGTTTTTTCCAGACAGGTTTTCTCTATGTAGCCTTGGCTGTCCTGGACTCGCCTTGTAGACCAGGCTGGCCTGGAACTCATAGAGATCTGCCTGCTTCTGTGTCCCTGAGTGCTGGGATTAAAGGCGTGTGCCACCACACCCTGCTTCTGTAACTAACTTTAATTAAGCTCATTATTTACCAGGCTAGATTTTAATAGAATAATTTCTTTAGTCTATGTTTGATTTCCTATCTGGTGTGAACAGCATATTATACACCTTTTTTGTGATAGTTTTTATTGTTGATTTTGGTTTTTTCCAATCTTTTGCTACATGAGGATAGAATTCAGGCCACATAATGCTAAGCAATTGAGCAAAATATTTTGTCACTAGTTCCTAGCTGTTGAAAAATTTGGAAGTTCCTCTGTCTTTTGCTATCAAATATTACAGTGGGTATCTCCGTTAAAATTGTCTCTATATGTGTATGTATATACAGTTATGGAATGATTTTGTACAGGTGGAATTTCTGGGTTAAAGGGCATGTAGACTTTTAAGTCTGACATACATTAATGAATTTCACTTCCTAAGGTACACGATGTTACCAAGGATTTGGTGTTCTCTTTTGAGCTCTTAGCCTTGTTAATAAAAGGATTTTAAAATGGACTCAGGAGGAAACCTGAGGACAAATTTTATTAGAGGTTGAGAGAAAAAGCAATAGATCAGGCAGACTCTAAAGCCCAGCAGCTGCCAGGAGGAGGGACATGGAGATCGAGAAGAGAGAAAGGCATGTCCTGTCCAGTTAGGGTCAAGCAGCTGGATGACAGAAGAAGGTGGGGGGAACAGCCTCAGGGAATGAGTGAAAAAGCCAGGACTGTCAATGACAACATGCTTACGTCTTTGATCAGTGTCTGGAAGGAAGAGACAAGGAGAAGGAAGAATCTGACTAACTCAGAAAGGAACCAGCTACGTGGGAAAGGGGCTTCTGAGATGGTAAACACCCTGTCTCATCGAGGAGGCACTTACACCTCCCATCCTCTCAGCAAGTGACCCAGATTTCCTGGTGGTAGTCTCCTGGCCCTGTGACTGACAGATCCAGCCAGACTAACTCTTAAGAGGAGATCACAATGCACTAGTCTTTGGAGCAAGCCAGAAGGTCATGTTGCCACTGAAGGCCAGAGGTAGACTCCATTCTTTGGATAACTTTCTCTTGATGAGTTTGTTGTGTGGAGTCTTTCCTCTGGTCAGAACAAGATGCCACCCTGGGCTTTGTCCCATAGCTATGGCACCTAGAGTACCTGCCATGTTAGGGCAGCCTTCCCTAGGGAGAGTCAGGAGACCCTTGACTGTTAATCCAGTCCCTCCCTGGAGGCAGGTGATCTTAGGAGATGTTAGGCTATATCAAAAGTGGAAGGCTGACGGAAATCAGTGTCCACGAGGTCGCCATGGGCGGGGCTTCACAGTGGTGCAGCTGTTGGGGGTCACTCACGTTCTTGTACATGACCTCTCATCTATGTTCTGAAGGGAGTCCTGACACATTTGCTCTCGCCGTGTTGACCTTCAGTGCAATCATTCTTTGGTTTGTCGATGATGCCCATGTGAAGTGATTGGATGTTTCCTTTCTCCTCCAAGGAGAAGTTACTGTAACAGGGTCTCCACACCTGGTAGCCTCACCTTTTATGGTCCAAAATGATATTTCCCTTTTTTTTTTACTATTGACAGGGAAACAGGAGGTGGAGTTAAAGATAACTGTGAGGGAAGGGACCATGTTCAATGGCCTCCAAAGTTTCTAATCCTTATGTAACTATGCAACAGCCTACTCTCAGGATCCCAGACTCTACAATCATATGGGGCAAAGATGGTGATATAACCAGTTTCTCCCATGAACATCCAGAGATCAATTCCAAAGCTGTTCACCAGAAGGGATTAGTGTCTGGGCTCATGAAAAAAGCTTTTCAAGGGGGTGCTCATTCAGAGAAAAGAGATAAGAGACCCAAACTTCCTTCTGGCACCCCTGGCTTCTGGTGAGGATAAAATCAGAGCCATTTTTGGCTTCTGGCCAAGGACAAGAATGAAATTGCCTTTTGGGTCCTTTTCCTTGAAGTGCTTGGTCAATTTCTATCTCCCGTTTTCATCAGCTGGCTGTCCCTTGCCACCAGTGTTTCTGAAACAGCATGGTACATGCCCTAGTTTGACCTCCGATCAGGTTCTGTGATAAAACATCTGACCCAAAGCAACTCAGTTCAGAAAGAAAGGGTTTATTTCATCTTCCAGATGAAACAAATAAATGCAGGAACCCTAAAGAGAAAGCACTGTGTGGCAGTGGGGGGAGGCGTGTCTCTGTCACCTTCACAGTCCTGCAGAGAGACGATTTGTGGGAGTCAAGAAAGCAGTTTCGTTCAACATAGATCAGTAGCCAGTGTTGGTTCAAACTTCCAGAGTCTGACTCAAGTGGTTTATTTTAGGAATATTTAAGGCACAGCACAATTTGGTAAAATCTCTCCTGGTAATAATTAATTCTATCCTATGTGTATAACAAAGCAGACATAAATCTTGAAAAACAAAGTAAGGTAGATAAATTCTCTTTACCTGACGGTTATTTGAACTGTTTTCCTCAGGTAGGTTGCTGGGCACTTGGTTTCTTTGTATCCTTGCTCATTTGCTATTAGTGAATGTCCATCCTCAACAAACTTCTTAGAGTGATGTTCATTTTTTTTTTAACTCTGTAGTCCTCAACCTGTGGGGTGTGACTCCTTTGCCAAACATAAAGAGTCAAAATAGAATAACCCTCTAAAGGGCAACAATGTGCCAACTAGACACCAGAGACTAACGAATAAACAGCCAGTGCTAGGCATGGGTTAAATTTTTTTTTTCTTTTGAGTTGTTGGCTAGTGAGAACCAGAGACCCCTAAACGTTAAGACTATGCTAGTGCTCTGACCTCCAGAACAGTGGTTCTCAATCTGTGGGTCATGACCCCTTTAGCAGCCATGGAGCTCTAACAGTGGCAAAGTTACCGTGGTGAAGTTACATGAAGACAGTTTTCTGGTTGGGGTCACAACATGAGGAGATGCACTAAGGGGTCACAGCATCAGGAAGGCTGAGAACCGCTGTCCTAGCACTTTCTTCCAACTTCCTCCCAAATGCAGATCTCTCCTCCTGCGCTCTCAAGCCTCTTAGCTCTTCCGCGGTGCCTGCAGCAGTCCTCTGTCCCAGACTCGGCCTTCTCTCTCCTTGGACTGAGTTTCAGAGACGAGGCCCCAGGGAGGCATAGCTCCTCTCTGCAGTGGTTTCTGTTAAGACTCCACCTTTCCAAGTAATGAGAAAAAGTCCATTTGACTTTAGCTAACATGGTAATGATTTGTGGGGAGCAGCAAGAATTACTCTGTAATTATGCATGATTGATGTGTGATTTCCTAATGAACTTAAGTGAAGAAGTCATCGTTTTGTGATAAATGCTTTATACCTTAAGATGCCAGCAGCACATACCTAATAAATTCCATAAAGCACTCATTTCTTTACCATTTGCAACTGTTGTTTAGCATGCTGGTTTTCTCCACTGCCTGGCCGCTCCGGGTAATAGAAAAGCCTAAAAAAGGTCACAGAAACTCATTATTGTGGAATTCTCCTCTAATATGCTCAGAAATGAGTTCATTCTGAAATACGTTTGCACCCTGTTGCATGTTAAGGCTCCCTTCTCAGAAAATTTTGTGTTTCTTGGGGTAGTTTGCTAGATCAGGGGCATTTGTTCCTGGAATGAGTGAGGTCATTTTATGCCTGCTGTTTGGGCTTCTAACCACGTCCAGACAGGTTGAGAAGGACAGTACAATGATAAGAGTGTGTGTTCCCGTCACTGACGTCCTGGTGATGCAGAGGACATATCAGGGAGTGGAGTGGCAGGTGTGGGTCACGGGGCAGCAGTGACAAAAGCCGTCGGTGCAGGAGGCTGGGCTATCAGCAATAACTGTGATCTTACACATTCTCTCCAGGCCTCAGTTTACTTGCTATCAAATAGAGGCTGTACCTACATTTTTAGGAGTAAATCCAAGAACACAACAAATTTTCAGCCAGCCGTAGCTAGTTAAAAAATCATTGATATCTTCAAACCCTGGTAAATACCAGCAGAGATGAAATTCATAGCTCCCAAGCATTTCCCCGGTGTCCAGGATGGAGGCTTAGACCTTCAAAGGAGGAAGGAGGAGGTGTGCGCTGAAAAGGATGTAAGTTTCCCGTTTCCTGGTCTGTGTGTCTCTCTCTCTCTCTGTGTAGAGGGGCTTTTCCTGAGCAGCTTTTCCTAAGTAGGTTGTCAAGCCCTCAATCAATCCTGTTTCACTTGAGTTGTGTTAGAATTAGGGACCCAATAAGCAGAAGCTTAAATTGGTTTTGAGACTCATATCAAAATTAGCAACAGTAGCTCAAGAGCTGGGAGAATACACTAGAGTCTGTCTAGAACTGGCCGCCCTATGGTCCCTTGTAAAGGGGTTGGAGGTGGGAGTGACTGTGGCAGCCATCTTTTTTTGTTTTGTTTTAATACTGTGTGACTCTACCCTTGGCCATGAGCTAGTGTGACAAACATAGGCCTTCAACAAGGGCCAACTGATAGGCTGCCTAGTTACCAGGGAAACCTAGGCTGGACCAATCATAGTTTTTATTTATAATTTAAAACACTACAGTAATGTAATTGCAGTCAAGAGATGGACTGGACCAAACGAGTGTGTATGAACAAGTTAAGTCTGGACAGAAGTTACTAGAAAGGAGCTTCGGCAGTGGGCAGGAAGCTTTTGTCAGAGAAAGAGGCTGAGGTGAACTGGTAAATTTCAGGCTCTGCTCTGGCCACCAAGGTTCTGCAGTCTCCACACAGCGTCTCGGGCCCCTCTCCTTGCTACAGCTGGACAGTTGAGCAGCCGTTCCCACACGTTCAAGTTCAGACTGAGGGCTGTCAGGTGGCAGAGGGTGAGGGATGGGATCCGAAAGCATCCATGTGGAAATCGCCACTAATTGTTCTGCAGGAAACCTTGTCATCCCTTTATTTTATGAATAATAGGGCAGACCTTGTAAATTGCAATGGTATGCTTGGTTTCTGAGCACAAATGAATAAAAAAGATGCAAATTCTCAAGGTATTTGATTCTAATAGAATTCAAGGAACTTAAACTTCCATTCAAATAGGAAATCCCATTGTCTGTTTAGACAATTGGCTTGTTCATTGGCTCTCCCAAGGACATTAAATAAAGCTCATCTCAGTGTCTCTTTGTTGGAGTCTGCATAGATTTCACAGTGGCTAGCATTCTCCTTAGTAAAGAGACATCCTCTCTTTTCCAGTTCCTACTGCTGTTGTGATAATTCTACATTATCTTTCACCTGAACAATCTTTTAAAAACATATCATGTAAGTTTAAGATACACAAAGCAATGCCATGTGGGTACAGATAGATATAAAATGTTTATGATAGTGAAGCAAAAGAACTTCTCCATTCAGGGCAGGGGAACCCACTTAGTAGGGACCATCCTGAGTACAACCTAACACCGTCTACTCCACAACTCACGCTGTGCATTAGATGTCTAGACTTACTGGTCCTACGTTTATCTATTTGTGTCTCTAGATCTTTGATGTGGTTTCCTGAACCTCTGTATGCAGTGGGTGCTCATGCTTGCTGAGAGCTTCTGCCATTCCGAAACTAATAGCTCCTCAATAGTGCCAGTGAGATGGCTGGGTGGTTAGAGGTGCTTGCCACACAAACCTGACAACCTGGGTTCAGTCCTAGGAACCCATGGTGGAAGGAGAGGACCCACTCCGAAATGTTGTCCTCTGACCTCCAGACACATGCTGTGCACGCACATGCCTGCATATAGACACACAGCTCTCTCTCTCTCCTATGCACATGCACACGCACACACACACCAAATAAATTAACATGTAAAACTCAAAAGTTTTGTTTATTTTAGAAACATTTTGCCCTTCTATGTATTTACTGTTTCTTTTAAATTACTGTTGTTACATGTATGCATACAGATACAGATACAGCCTGCTGTGGCTATTGAGTGCTGCTCATACGTGCTGACTGCTTGCTGGATAACCAGCGCGGGGGTTGTGGTGGTTTGAATTAAATGTCCCCATGTCTCGGAAATTTGCATGTCCCCAGCTGGTAGCTGTTTGGGGGGCTGTGGTCTTGCGGAAGGGGGTTTGTTGCTAGAGGGTGGGCTTTGCGTTTTCAGAAGCTGTGTGCTACTCCTAGTTTGCTCTCTCTGCTGGTCTGTGGGTTGAGATGTGAGCTCACAGCCGCTGCGCCAACCTGCCTGCCTGCTGCCATGCTCCCCTCCACAGTAAGCTGGACGCTTACTGCTCTGCAACTGTGTCTTTAAAATAAACTCTGTAAGTTGCTTTAGTTGTGGTGTGCAGTGGAAATTTCCAGACTCAGTCTTGTCAGGTGATGTTTTGCTCCTAGCTGGCATGTGATATTTTGTCCAGGTTGGCTTGTGAGTGGGCACGTGATGTTTTGCTGTGAGCCTTCACATGTGAGGGCACCTGAGAACAGCGTGGGTGGACTGTGAGGAGAGGACATATTAGAGGTCCACATACAGTGAGGCATGGCCTTTTGGTTTGACATTGCTGTACTGATCTTCATGCTTCAACACTTGGATCCGCAGAGAAGCTTTCTCGAGAGCTTCTCCGGGCAATCCAACTGAGTCTTTTGGCTTTCACTGACTTCGTGTTGCAGCTTGGTGTTGGCCTTAGGACTGTATTGCTGGTATCCTGACTGGTAATCCCCTAATGACCCATCGACCCTAATCAGCAGGAAGTAGATAAAAGAGGTCTACAGCCCTTTCCCTACTTATCTCCTACCTAAGGTTGCGGTGGGGGGGGGAGGTGGGGGGCGGAAGAGAGGTAACAGTGTTTAAGAACCCTAAATAAAGTAGGTTGGTGAAAAAATCTAAGTCTACAGTGGTGTTTTTTCACGGCAACGGAAAAGTAACTAATGCAAGGCTCATCCTGGGGAAGGTCAATTCTTCCTCTCTCAGCTTCGATCTAGGGGTGAACCCCTGTGACAGCCCCTCCCCCCACATTGGCATGTGAACTTGTGTTGTCATTGTTAAGGTCTTGTTTAGGAGATCACATTGTTGCAATTTCATTGGTGTGGCTTCCTTGTCCTTTACAGAAGACACAGTCTTACAGATGAAATTTCGATCTGAAACTGTAAAAGCTCCTTTTGTAAACAAAAGGAAACAATTTATTTTTTTTCAAGAAAAGTGTTTTCCTGTGGAAAATTTAATAAATACACATAATTAGAGAAAATAGCATGAGAAGCTGCCATCTCCTCACAACACAGATTCCAGAATGACCACCTCAGGACCTATCTCGTTTCACACATTTCCTTTATTGCCTCTTCCCTTGTGCTGATTTGAAACAAATTCAAGATACCACACACAGGATTGATTTAGGAATACTTGGATGTATTATGTATACTTTAAAGAAAGAATTATCTTACAGGTCAATGAGATGACTCAGCACGTAAAGGCCCCTGCTCCCAATCTCAGCGACCTGAGTTCAATCCTTGGGACCCACATGGTGGAAGGAAAGAACTTACTCCAGGAAGTAGTCCTGACCTCTGCACGTACATCGTGGCACGTGCATACGTACCCTTACACCCACCCCACCCCCACAACACACACACACACACACACACACACACACACACACTTTAACTTGAAAAAGTAGTCATTTAAAAATATAACCAAAAAGTCATTCTTACAAGAGAAGACTTTGATGATTGTTTAATGTTGCCAACTCCCCAGTGTTTACATTTCCCCAATGTCTTACCAATGCTTATCAATGCCTTCTTAGAGTTTCTGTTTGGGGATCAAGTTCAAACAAGCTCAAGAGTTCCCAGTGAAGGGTGGATGATCAGTTCTGTTTTAACAGTCTACGGCTTCTCCCTGTCCCTTTTCCCTGCCCCTGCCCAGCAAAGGTGCAAAGCACTTTTTTTGTCTCCCTGTGGGTGATACCCATGGTTACCTGTGATCTCTGCCCAGAGGTAGTTGAAAGGGCTGCTCACTGTGATCAGCCTAATTCCACCACTCCATCTTCACAAATGAGGCAGTTTTAACTTTTGATCTATTATTTGGTTGCCATAAAAGACGGTTTATGCAGGAAAGACAGGATGAACATTTGGTTCAACATTGTTGGGTTTCAAGTATCCATTAAACGTCACTGAAGAGCTTCCCTCTCAATTCTTGCACTTAAACCTGCTTTAATCTACTGAAGTTATTATTATTGCTTTTTTTTTTATTATTGGGTCTCATTATGTAGCCTACAGTTCAGCCTTCCAAGGCTGGGATGCCAGGGGCATGCCATCATGCCTGGCCTGTTGTCGTGTTGATGGCCACATGGTCTGACCCTTAGCCCAGGCACCTCCTGTAGTTGGCACCTGGTCTCTGTAGTCTGAGGCTACTCACTTGCTGTCTGAAATACCAAGACTTTCTTTGTTGATCTCTTACCCCAGAGCTGGAGCTAACATTCCCTGGAACAAGCTAAAACACTCACGTTTCTGCTTTCCACAACTTCTCAGTTACTCCAGGTCCCCTTGTCAGCCAGCCCACGTTATGATAAAGGTGTGTCAGTCACACCTTTATCACACGTTATGTTTAAAGTAGTGGCTCAGCTCTGCACCAATGCTGTCTAACCATCACTAACATCATGTTGTGGGGACTACAGAAGCTCTAAAATACACCTTTCTCTCTGCATATCTTCTAGACTGTTCTTGCTATGAATCCTTTGAGTGAGGACTTCTGTCTTGTCCTGGGGTCTTACACCAACTTCCCAAGGCAGTACCTCACTTCTTCTTAAGGCTGGGATTGGTAAGCTGTGGTCTGCAGCCACATTTATTTGCAAATAAATCTTTATTGAACTATGGTTATGCTCAAGTGTTTATGTGTTGTCCACAGCTGCTTTCATGCCATGATGGGAGAGTCATTGTGGTGAAAGTGCTTGAATGCTAAACTATTCCAGTACTGTCTCTGACCCTTTACAGAATGAAGTTGTTATTCACCTTCCTGTAACACATGGACGTCGAAACATCTTCTAGAGAGAACGCCACACACCAACCAGTGTGCATCCCCTGATCTTTGTTTGAAATCCGGGGAGGGGGTGGTACTAACGAAGGTACTGAAATAGAAGCTTCCTCCTTTGCTCTATGCCTTTCTGTTTGTCACAGTTCTTTTTTTTTTTTTTTTTCCAAATTGGCCACTCAGTGCCATTGAAATAGAGAAAAAATTTTAAAATCCACCTATTAACATGATTTTACCTTTCATCTTTGCATTGTACAAAACCTCTTTAAATGTAAATATTAGCACTTAATTTGTATACAGAATCACTGCAATCGCACAACTCATATTCTGTGTGGTACAGCTGCTTAAAAGAGAGCAACACAGCTGGACTGGGAAGGAAGGGTAGTCCCCAGCCCATGGAACGACACCTGCAAGGACAGGGACACATCCGAGACAGGCACACACTTCCAGAGATGGCCAAAGACCTCTCCATAGACCAGGGCATGAAACGAGAACAGTCCACAGACACCGAACAAATGCAGCCTTTCCAGGCCAGGGCAGGAAAGTCACGCTGAGCCACCATGCAAGCACACGTGCCTTCAAAGAAGTTGTAGGCGCTGTGCCAGTTCAGCTACATACCTGAGACAGGATGCAAGCCAGAATGTCCAGCAGAGGAGGCAGCAGAACTGCTGTAACTGAGGTTCTAGCACCTCAGCATACGCTCCGTTGTCTAGTTGTAGGTCATACCAAACACCAGTCACAAGTCACAGCCTAAGACCTTCAGGCTGGAGCCCTGGGCCACTGCTTACCACACGTCCTGACCTCAACCAAGGTTAGCAGTGCTGAAAGCTGCTCTCAACCCCACAGCTCTTAGGGAAACGATGGGGGAGTGAGGAATCTGGGGGATTCCTGCAAGTGTGTGGTGCTCCAGGCCTTCCATCTGTTTAAGCCGGAAGGTTTTTGTCATCTTCTCACATACCTTTTTATTGTGGAAATACACACAATGTAGACTCAGACTCTGTCCTGTCTCTCACAGTACAGTTCTGTGCTATTAAATAATCCATATTGTCATCTAGCCATGACCTTCATCAGTCTCCAAAAGCCTTCATGGTTTATAAAGCTGAAGCTGTCCCCACGAACCAGCAATATCCTATTTCCCCCTTGCACCCCCAGCAGCTGCCTTTCTGCTTTCTGTCCCTGGGAACCTGATTGCTCTAGGACCCTCCTTTAAGGGCAGCTGTATGTTTGCCCTTTTACGACGAGCTTATTTCACTTAGCGACGTGTGCTCAAGGTTCTAACGTGGATCACAGTCTCCGCCATTTCAGAGGCTGGCTAATAACTGCATCCTCATCTCCCATCCTGCACACTGTTCCTGTGTGGATGGCATTTGAGTTGCTTTCCTGTTTGTACCATGGTGAGTTGTGCCACTGTGACTGCAGGTGGACAGTCCATTGTCTCCTTAGCTAGGTTCCGACATTACCAAGCACAGTGCTGCAGTGAGGCTGGGCCAGGGGGTTGGTTTCCAGGCTGCCTGCGCTGGCAGACCCCGGGAAGCTTTTCTTGAGGAAGAGAAGCCACGGTGGCGTTGTTTTTCTCTGTTTCTGGGAAACAACTTTGCTTTGTTTTCTCCCATTGAGTCTTTGTTTGCACCTATGCAAATGTGATTCATCTTTCAGTGCTGGAGAAGGGTCCTGATAACACAATTACTCCACCAATCATCTACTCGGCTCCTGGAAATCATCTTTTTAGTGAGGTCGACTGCTGTGGCTTCAGCTCTATACAGACCTCAAATAATGAGCAAACTTCTTTTCTTAACATGCTAATTAGTCTCTGAAACCAGTGTTGTTTTAAAGAGGTGATTTAATTGGATATTAAGTTTGCAATTGAAAGATTATATTATGAAATAAACAAACATATCCATCTAATAGGTCTCTGAAAAAAAATCTAAGTATTCTACTCTGGTTTTCCTGCTAAGTGCAAATACATTCAGATATGTGTTTAATTCTCTGCCATTTTGCTGAGTTTTGTAGCTTTTAACCTGAATTCTTTCCTGGGCTGGTTCCAAAGAAAATAATCTCAGGAGGATGAGCAAGCTTGGAACCTGTGCATGATGGCCCCCAAATAACCTTTTGCTTAAAGACTTTACCTGGATAAATGAAATTCAAGAAATGTTGAGAAACCATTTTGAAATGAGTAATACTGAAACAATTCCAAGGGGTATAATTTGGGTTGCATTAAAGGTGATGGTGAGAGAATACATTTGCTTCACTGTACGTTTAAGGAAAACCAGAGATCAAAACAGGTGCATGTTGGAGAAGGAAATTAAGAAATGAGCAGTACATCATAGCTGTTTCCAAATCCCAAGTGATGTCTTCAGAAAATTATTCCGAGGCAAAGTAATGCATTTTTAAATAGAAATGAATGTAACCCCTCCTCCAGTTTATCAAGTGGGCTTTCTGGGAATAGGAAATAAAGATGAACAGCTCTTCAACTTTGTATTTTAAAAAGGCACAAGAAAGCAAACATTATTTCCCCTAAAAGAAGGACTCATCCTGGAGAGTGGTGGTGTAACTGTGGTCCCATGGACCTTGGAGCACAGGTGCCCAGGGCTAGGAGCCCGGAGGGAGCACCCACCATTTGCACAGTCCCAAGCCCAGTTCTGCATCATGAGGGAGAGCCATGCACCGAGCGCAGGGGCTGTCGCCACATCTCATGGTATCCCAGAGAAGAAAACTGGGGGTGGCACTTATGTGGACATTTTAATATGCTCTTCTTCCCCATTCCCCCATTGGTGTGTGTGTGTGTGTATGCATGTGTGTGTGTGTGTGTGTGTGTGTGTGTGTGTGTGGTATAGTATGTATATGTGTGTGTATGCACCTGTGTCTCTCTGTGTGCCTGTTTGCACGTGTGTATGCACTCATGTACAGGCTTGAGGTTGATGTCAAGGAATCATCTTCCATCCAAGGCTTGTCCACCATAGTCATTGAGCTAGTTAGTCTGTCAGTGAAAACCAGACCTCACCGCTATGCTCGCTAGCTTGCTGCGCAGATTCTGCCTCTGCCCTGGTCTGCCTTTTGAGGCTAGAATTATAGGCAAGAGCACCATGCCGACTTAGCATTTAGGTTGTTGTGGGGATCTGAACTCTGGCCTTCACACTTGCATGGCAAACCACTGAGCCATTCTCCCCCACTCCATTTTTTAAAAGCCAGTTCATCCAATAGCCCCCACCACCTCTGCAGTAGGTATACTCTGAACACATCACTTCCTGCATTTTACAGCTCGGTGGCGAGGGCAGGGGACACAGCTGTGCTATGATGTGTGTGAAGCTCTTGTAAGCCCCAAGCCCCATCCCCAACACCAAATATAACAGTCTGGTGCAATACGAAACACAGTATGGGAAAATGAAGCTTGATAATAGATTTTCATAAAGATTTTATTCCAGAAGCAGTAAATTTACTGAGATAATCTTCATTTTGGTGTGTGAATTCTCTTTATTTTCTTCTAATAAAATTCTATGCTGCCCTTTCAGTATTGCCTACTCATTAGGTGACTAAGAAACGAACATTAAAATAACAGTGAGGCCTTTATAAAAGCAGGATAGGGAGACCAGGAGGACAGAATAACAACCTCTGTTTGAAGCATAGAAATTATCTCCTCAGACTGTTAGTTTCTAGATTTGATAACGATAATGCAGTTATACATCAAAAAAGAGCAGGTGTCTTGCCAGAGCCTGTTGGCCCAGTCGAACAGTACCTGAGTGGGGAGTGAGAATTGAAATAAATAACACAAGACAGATCAGCTCAAGAGGACTGTCAGTAAGATTGCAGCCACAAGTTTATTCCTTTTTACAGGCAAAGCAAAACAAGTCTCAGTAATACAAAAAAGAAGCTCACAGAACTGCCAAACTTGTTTTCTTAAACCACTTCCCTGTAGCAGATATGGTCCAAGGTCACACAAACAAGTTTAAGGAACTGGACTAAATATCCTGCTTGACCCTGTCCCCAGGTGAAGGCCAGGGTGAAACATGTTTTTCCCTGAATACTCAATAACAAAGCAGCCTGACAAACAAGAAGCTCTCCACAGCTCTTTAGAGACACATTGAGACTCACTCATATGTGCACAATGCTTTCCATCTGCTGCAAGGGTCACGCACAGCGTGGGCGGGTGAGCAGCTCTGAGGTCCCACTGTGGGAAGTGGCCGAGGACACCCAGTTTGCTAAGCTGGTCTCCTTCTGGGATGGAGGCAGGGCTCAGCCAGCTGTGAAGTGCTTGAAGTGCTCTCAGGAGGACTTGAGTCCAGTCCCCAGAACCCCAGGGAAAAGCTGGGTGTGGTGGTGTGTGTGTGTAATCCTAGCATCAGGGGGAGGGCGCAGGGGATCCCTGCTCGGCCCTCCTATCCTGACCCGGGAGTTGAAGGGGAGTGAGAGAATGTTCATCATAGTGCATGGTCCCTGAGGAGTGACGCTGGGTACATGTGCGTCTGTACACACAGGCTCGCACATGCTCACACACATAGGCTCACACACATATGCTCACCCACACAGGCTCACCCACACAGGCTCACACACACACATGCTCACACACACAGGCTCACACACACACATGCTCACACACACAGGCTCACACACACAGGCTCACACACACACA
>REGO01000292.1:1456069-1480124 GCA_010120015.1 Rhombomys opimus | reverse complement strand
CTCACCCACACAGGCTCACACACACAGGCTCACACACACACATGCTCACACACACACATGCTCACCCACACAGGCTCACACACACACATGCTCACACACACATATGCTCACACACACACAGGCTCACACACACACAGGCTCACACACACACATGCTCACCCACACAGGCTCGCACACACACATGCTCACACACACACACAGGCTCACACGCACACATGCTTACACACACACACAGGCTCATATACACACAAGATCTGTCTCTCTCATACACACACACATACACACATACACACATACACAGAGGCTCTTCTTTTTCTTGTATTTACTGTTTATGTACTTGTGGTTGCAGGTGGTTGGGAGGGGGGTGTAGGTGCATGGCACAGCATGTGTCTGGACTTCAGAACTGTGGGAGTCAGTTCCCCACAGTCTGTCATGTGGGACCTGGGGGCATCAGGCATCAGCTTTGGCAGGGAAGTTCCTTTATCTGCCATCTTTCTAGCCTGTATCATCTTTACAGTCTTTTCTTTTAAAGATACTCATTCACTGGCCTTTTATATACATGAGCATGTTGTCTGCGTATAAAAGTGCGCCACTGCCAGTGAGGTGCACATGAAACACATATTTCCTTCTCGTCCTTTCCCTTCTCTGTGTGTTTGGGTCCATAAGTGTCTCTTGTCTCCTTACATAAGGCTAAACCTTTCAGGCAGAAGATAAATGGGAAAGAAAGCCATCTACTAAGGGCTTCTTATCAGGTGTTAAGCAGAGGGAGGTACTTTATGTAAGCTATGACATATAATCCTGCCAGGTGAGATAATTTTTAAAAATCCTACTTTACAAAAGAGAAAATTGAAGTTGGAGAAATTAATGACTGTTGGTCCTAGTGGTGTAGAGTACGTTTGGTTGCAAATTAATGGCCCACAGAGCCCTAGCCATGTCAAAGAAAGGAGATTTCCTGGCCAGCCTGAGCCGGCCTTGGATTTAGAGGCAGTTTTATCAGGGTTTGGGTCCTTGTGTGTCCGTGGCCTTCCAGACTTGGCCACCTCCCTTGCGCTAGCTTGTAAGGCAGCTGGGCTTCGCTGGTAGCAGTGAAAAGGCTGTGGCAGGCCCAGGCTTCAGATCAAGGCAGCAAAGATCTCACCTCTTCCCAGTGATGAGCTGAGTCCCAGCGTTCACTTAGGTGGAACTACTCATTGCTGGGGACAGGGACATCTCTCCAAACAAGAGTGACGTAGCATAGACGGGTGAGGATGAGGCAGTCTGAATTAGAGGGCGGACGTGTTGGTCACTTTCCATTGCTGTGACAGACATCAGAGAGAAACAGCTTTCAAGGAGGGAGGGCTTATGCCAGCTTCCTGGCTCTAGTGTTTTAGTTCACAGTAACTTGGCTTCTTTGCCGGGGGCCCTCGGTAAAGCCGTGTGGCTCAGGGCTGCTCATCTCATGTCGCTGTGGCCAGGAAACAGGAAGACAAAGAGGGGCAGAGGACAAGGCATATCTCTCCATGGAAAGCCACTCTTAACCTACTTTTTCCTCACTTCCCAGCAATGCCATCACGTTGTGAATCCACCAAGCGATGAGTCCATTAATTAAGTCAGAATTGTCAGGGGCCAAACACTGCCAGTGATGGGCTCTAATCCTGGAGACCAAGCCCTCAGCACCCGAGCCTGTGGACAGTTCACGTCCAGACTGTAAGGCTTTCCTCCTCCCTGCAAGGCTCCTGTCCAGCTCTCAACACTTGGTTGTTTCATGTGTTTCCAGGAGCTTCTGGTGTTTGTGTGAGTTTGCTTGGTGTGGGAAGCCCTGCACACCTGCTTTTCCCCAAGGGAAGCTGCGCGTTTGGCGACTCCTGCGACTTCGTTGCGTGCATGTGTGTGCTATGTGTGTCCGTGTAGGTGTGTTGATGATGTCTAATTGCCATCCTTTCCCACTGAGTGACAGATGAGTTTCTGAGGGGAGGCAGGAATGCCCAGTGAGCGGGAAGAGGATCACACCACAGCCGCCACGTGCTAAGTCTCTTCCCCTTCTGTTTGTGCTCCTGCGCGCCCCTCTTGTGTTTGACCACCTCTCCCTCTGTGTGGTAAGGGACCGTGTGGGCACCCTGAAACCGCTCACTTGTTCCCTTTGTTCAGCACACTGCAGGCGTGCGCTGTTTATGAATTACCAAGTGACGCAACTGAAGGCCGGTTATTTGTAGAGTCACAGCTTGTTATTGTTACGGTTAATCGATGCCCCGTCCAGAACTGGCAGGAGCGAGATACTGACCAGCCAGGGATGCTCCGTGTGCAGAATCAGCCACGCTGCACAGTCCCACCGTGACGTGACTGCTTGTGTGTCCGTCTCAGGGATTTTCTTTCTTTAAATGTAAATTATTCATCGTGTGTGTGTGCGTGTATGCGTGAGTGTAAGTGCATGTGAGTGTGAGTATGAGTGTGTGTGAGTGTGCATGCATGTGTGTGAGTGACTGTGTGTGAGTGTATGCTCATGCTGGTGCACGCATGCCACAGTGTGCTTGTGGTGGAGACCACAGGCATACTTTTGGAACCCATTTCTCTCCCGGAGCCGTGTTTCTTCTTCCACCTTGTTAAGGCAGCGTCTTTACTCATTTATCATGTCTTAAGCTTCTCCTCGCATTGCCTTTGAGACAGGATCTATGCATGGCCAGAAGGCAGGGTCTCTTGTGTTCCTACCAGGCCGTGTGCTGCACACCAGGTGTGAGCTTTTAGCCGGTTCTTCCTCTCTTCCCCTTGGTTTGCTGCAGTAACAGGTGCACACCGGGGCCTCCAGTCCTCTGGCTTTGCAGCTCAGGTTGGCCTGGGACCGAGGTTGGCCCTCCTACCCCAGCCTCCGCATGTCTGGGTTCAGCCACATCCAGATTTTCCACGTGTGTTCCGGAGCCGGACCTCGGGTTGCCTGGCTTGCTCAGCACGGTTTTTTCCTGCTTACCCACCTTGCTGGATCAACCGTTTTCCTTAAATAAAAGTGCCTGGAGCCGCCAGTGGCTGCTGTCCTCATGGAGACTGATGCTCAGGATCTAATGATCACTAACGGACTAGGATTAAGAACAGAAGCCAGTTTGCATCTCAGTTCCATGGGATTATAAACTTGACTGAGATCTGAAAATGATGTAGACTGATTTGTCATTTCCAGAGGCAAACAGTGCTGGGCCCTGGGGCAGCAGCTTGCTTGTGTCCTCAGAGCAGGATAGGGCTGGTGAGGGCTGGCCAGTCTATTGTCCTCTCCCTAGCCAGAGCTCAGAGATGCAGCAACAGAGACAAAATGCTCGGGAAAGGCAGGCTGCTGGAGACAGTGTTGTGTCTGCTCATGAAATTTTCTGTGGTTCCAGTCTAAGCCAAGGAATCACTTGGTTTGGTTGCTTGTCTACCGATCCCAAACCTGAATCTATTTCTCTGTCTTCATCAGGGTCACCCCTCCCAGGTCAGAAGATCACCCTGGGATGGGGCATAGCTCACTGGCTAGGTACACACTTAGCATGCTTGAGCACTGCTGTTCAGCCCTTGGAACAGCGAAAATCAGCTGAATTAAGGCATGCAGAGAGAGAGAGAGACAGAGACAGAGAGAAAGAGAGAGAGAGAGAGAGAGAGAGAGACAGGAAATGGTTCTCCAAGTCTACCTGTGCATAAGAGGGTCTTCATTGTCTCTTAAAGTTTGGAACCAAGCTCATTTCACTTTTGGAAATGAAAATCGAGGCAGTGGCCATTTCTGCTTTCTACGCTCTTCCTCCAGGGTAATGGGATGGCTTCCTGGGGGAAGGCCTTGAAGCTCTCTACAAGATGGGCAGAGCGTACTCTGGAGGTCAAGCAAGCCTGCCTCCTGGTGATAGCTGTTGGCCTTTCTGATCTCCAACTAGGAACCAAGCTGTCTGTGAGGGGAATCTGTAGGCATGTAGACAGGGAGACCGAAGCAACCAGTATTTCAGAATCATTCTGTATCTCACTTATGGTCTCCTGCTCCCTGCTCTGCCTGGAAGAGGCTCATAAATAAACATTCTGAGTCGTCTGAGCATGAGAATGGAAAGAGCAGCTGGAACCCAACCTAGGTATCCTGGTTTTATTTTTGTTGTTGTGATAAATATTCTAACAAAAAAGCAATTGGGGAAAAAGGGTTTATTTAGGTTACAATCCATTTTTTCAGGGAGTCACAGCCTCAGCACACTCATGGTTAAGGGCAGAGAGAAACAAAAAACGGTCTACTTGCTTTCTTTGCTGGCTTTCGTCACTCATACAGTTCAGGGCCTGGCCTAGGGAATGGTGCTGCCACAGTGACCTAGGTCAACTAGAGCTATCTCCTACGGGCACCTCAACCCGATCTAGATAATTCCTCATTAAGATTCTCTTCCTAATTTTCGATTGTGTCAAATTGACGCTTAAAACTAACCAGTACACCAGGTTTCCACTCTAAGTGAGAGAGGATGTATTGATCATTTATTTTCCTCCCTCCCTCCCTTTCCCCCTTCCCTCTCTCCCTGCCTCTCCCCTGCCCCGAGTGTGTGTCTACCTCCTCTCCTTTTAAAGGAAGGGTCTCACACAGCTAAGACTGACCTCAGAATTGCTATGAAACTAAGACCTTGAATTTCAGATCCCCCTGCTCTGTTTCCTAAGTGCTGGGGTTGCAGGCTTGAGCCACCACACCTGGATCTGCATTGGTGAGCTGAAGCATGTGAAATCACTTTGGGAAGATGGAAGGCCGAGAAGAATGGAAAGGGAAAAAGAGGATGAGGGTGGAGGTGAATGCAGTCTCTCCTTGGGCCTGGACAAAAGGCAAACGGTCTTCAGAGAGGCGAGTGCCAAATCCCACAGACAAGGAAGATATTTTAAGTAAGGATTGTATTGGTGAAATCTCCTGATGGGGGGAGGGCATGTGTGTGTGTGTGTGTGTGTGTGTGTGTGTGTGTGTGTGTGTGAGTGTTCTTCCCTCTACTTCTCCAACAGCCCATGTTGGAACCCTTGGCCCCAGTCAACCCTGCTTACTCCAAACTCAGCTCAGAGATTCTTTCAGCTTGTTGAAACCAAACCTCCCACATTCCATTTGACCATCTTGCTTCCTAGAGACTTCTGAGCTCAGAGGTCCTGGGGCTTTGGGGGGGGGGGTTCTGGGCCCGCTCTGTGTGTTCTCACTTTTACCTAGAGTTTACACAAGCGTTCAGCTGACGCAATGGTTTCTGGTCACATCTTTATCATCCACCATAAGGTTTCCTCATTTCCAAGACATTGCATTACAGAAAAAAAGTATATTGTGTGTGGGTGTCAAAGAACAGAATTTCAGCAAATTGAGCTTTAAAGATCTAATGGGCTTTTATTGATGATTCATGAAGCAGGCAGCTTCAGTCTACAAAATAGACTGGGGCTCTGCAGGGCACAATGGCTGGATTTTAGGATACAGCTTGAGCAAGAACAAGGAAAACATAAGGTAATGGTCTCCTTAGCCTTGGGGAATGTGTGCCAAGCCCACCAGATATCTGGAAGCCTGATTCTTACATACACTGTTTTTGTCTATCCATGCCTTTCTATGTTACGGTTTGATTACTTTAGGCAAGTAAAGGATTAAGAACAGTAAATAATAAAACAAATCAGTTATAACTGAACTCTCTCATTCCCTACTTCCTGTTTGTGCTGCAGTGATGCTTGTCTGACTGAATAACTGATGTGGGAACTTGAAAACGCATACGAGGGGGAAATTCCTGGGTGGCTTCTGTGAACTTCAGTTGCTCACCTCCTTGGAGGGACACATGCACGCATTAACATGTACACATTCATTCATGTACCCCTCCATGCATGCACGCACGCGTGCACGCACACACACAGAAAATAGAAAAAAGCTGCTGGCATGTCGTTGAATGTCATCTCTTCATGTGAAGATGCTGTTGGGTATTTCTGGCTCTTCCCCTGTCTTGGATGAATCCGTGAGTACATTTTCATACTGACATCTCACATCTTTTCTGAGTTATGGGAAACTCTTATATATTACTTTATTAGATGTTGTTTTTCTGTTACAATTACTTCTAGATTTCCTCCTGAACTCCTCAGTGCCTTCTCTATAAGCTCCAATTATCTAGTGCTGCATCGTAGAATGCCAACAGGTTGTGACAGTGACATGTTACTGTCTTTTCTCATGATTCTGCAGGTGGATGGGTCAGCCACAATTATCTGAGGATTGCTTGGTTTGGACATCCAAGCTGATTCAGACTCTCCCCAGGTATCAGACAGTTGCTGCTCGACAGAGCAGGAGCTCAGCAGGGCCAGTCAGTGGACACAACTGCATGGGCTCTGCATGTTACATTGGTCCCTGCCTTCATGGTCTTTCCCTGTGGCCAAGCTTCTCACAGTACTTTACTGGGCTCTGCTACTGAATGCTTGAAGGGACCCAGTCAGAATCTGCTGAGAACTTTTCAGATGCAGCCGTGGAAGACATCACCTTTACCACATCCCATGACCAAGCACAATACTGAAGCCAGGACAGATTCCGAGGGAGATGGAAGAGCCACCTGTTGACCAAGGAGCAACACGTGTCAAAGGATACAAGCAATAGAGGTTCATCGTTTGAGAAAGCTTTGTTCCTTAGCTCGGCTTTCATAGTCAATACTGTCCTTCAGTTCATCAATTATCCTTGTGACTGCATCCAATCTAGATTTTATTGCGTATACTGCCTCTTTTGTTTTAATGATTCTTTTGTTTATGATCTTTGTAATTGGTTCTTTTTCCTATTTTCTTAATTCTTTGTAGAGCATTATCTGCTTTTGTTTAATTATTTCTCTTTTTTTCTTAGTACCTCTTTGAACATCCTAAACAACTATTTCGGCTAAGACAAGTCATCAACTTGAGAGATATTTGTGTGTTAAAAGTGGTTAAGTAGAGACACTGAGGAAACAGGGATGAGAGCAGCTCTTAAGATTTTATGGTTTATTTGGATGGGGATGGGGGATATAGAGGCTGATTGTGCTTGAAGGAGAAGTTGTGAGTTCTGCTGAATTCTAGTTGAGGCAACTGGACACAGCATGGCCATTCGTAACAACTCTTAGTATAGATCAACAGAGAGCTGTTTTCTATTGTAAGGGCAGGCTGTAGGGAGGAATTCTTGAGTGAGTGCTTATGGTGGTGGGCGTGGCCACGTTAAGAACCCTGACGACTCAGCTCCTGGGAGTGGGAAAGCCTGTTCTGGGTGAGGCTCAGAGCTTTCCTCAGATCTGAGTGCAAATGTCGACAGCCTGGAGAAAATGTCCACCATAGCTTTCTTCTCCTCGATAGTGCCGCTTTCCTGCAGAGACTGCTCCTGCCAATGTTATTAACTGTACCTGCCTCTTTGTTCCGCTATGAGTTAGCCTGCCTGCTTGTTTACATAATAATACCATTTGCTTGTTCAGCTATATGCAATAACCGTGCCTCCCTGGGCTGCTGAGAGAGTGTAGGTTCTCCATATAAACAGCCCAGACTACCCCATCCGAGATTTTCTGTTTCTCTGTGTGCGTGTCTGTTTCTTCCTTCCCTCAGTGCCCCTCCTCAGGATTCCAGGACCCAGGTTGAACAAAGGCATCAACAGGCTTCATGTATCAGTCTAAGAATGAATAGTGATAGCCTCAAGATTTGCCTTCATTTAATCACAGATTAAAATCTTCAATGAGAAGCATAGGTGCATAGATAAGCTCTTCTCAGCTTTGACAATATCTTCAAGCTGCCATTATTTATTTCAAAACATCTTCATATTCTGCCTACTCTCCTTGGTCCAAATTCTTACTCTAAAAATAGTCTCAGGAGAGCAAGCAAGGGAAATGACAGAGTTAGAGAACCATCAGATCCCAAATTCATCCCTGCCCATTGCCTTTTCTATTGGGATGAGGCAACTTCTAATATTTTTTTCTCAGGCCCCTACAATTTCCACCTTTGAGTTAATCTTTCTCTTCTTGCTGCCAATCCCTGCTGTTACAGGGACTCAGCAGAGGCAGACACTGAGAAGTGAGGTGCACCTTGCACTTCTCATAGCATGATGGGGGTGTTGTCAATGAACATACATGCGGAAGGCAACACCCCCCCCCCAAAGCTATCCAAGTATATCTGAGAATCAGAGCAAGAGATACTCAGACACCCCTCCCATTAAAGTTATTTTTATGGGACTGTGTTTGTTTCTTAGTTTCCAATCTTAACCCTGCTAGCACACAAATACTCTTTTATATCTGTTTAGTAACAGTTATTGAACAGTTATTATTATAATCTTAACTTTCTAAGCTAATTTGTCTTCCTTTCAGCATATATCCCACAGATACTTGCACTTTGTAGCTTTTCTGCTCTAGATTCTCTTTCCTGATGTCTCCTGGCCCTCTCTCCTGGTCCCTCCTGGATATCTGTCCATGGCTGAATCCCCTACTTCCTCCTCTAAGTCCTCCTCCCCTGGCTGGCAGGAATTCCAGCCCTGTTCTCTCCCCTGCTCAGTGACCAGCTATAAGCTGCTTTACTGGCATATCAGGGGACAATTAGGGAGCAACGTTTACACAACACTGAGGCAGGAGAGCCTTAGAACAAGGATTATAACCAGTTTGGGGGGTACAGAAGTCAGCCTTTGAATTACACAGTAACGATATGCCTACACCCTCCCAGTCAGAGACTAGCATCACAACCATGCCTCAGAAGCTCCACCATAAGGTCATGAAGTGACGTGTTGTCTCTGTGGAATTCTGCTGGATGAGGGTGAAGTCTGACATTTCTAGGTAGCCTCCAGCTCTGTCTAAGATGGTGGACTCCCTTTTCTCAGCGGGATTCTCTTTCCCCCTGATGTGCTGACCCCGGATCTTGTAAGAAGTGGCACACAGCCCTCGGGGAAGACCATGACCTGACCCTTTCTTGATAAACAAGCACCCGGGGATTCCTGGAGGTGCCCACCCTATGCACCTATCCACCCTAAGATGTCTTTGTGTCTTAGCTTTCCAAATGACCTTTGACTTGGAGGTTTTTCTCCACCCATAGGATAATCAGGTACTGTGTTCTTCTTGTGATGGGACCAGGCTACTGCATGTAAAATGAGACACCACTACACATGCATCAAGCATCCCCGGCACCCCCGAGTCCGGCAAATCAAACACATTCACCCTAGAACCCCTTCTGTTGTCCAAGGCTGGGTGTGCCTGCTGCATGATACCATTAGTCTTCTACCATGGCTGCCTGGGACTCCTCATATATTTTGGGGAAGGGAGGGCTCCCCTTCTCTCCAGAAATTCACCACCAGACTCCCGGCAGTACCTCCAGCAAAGATCCTGCTGGGCTGTACCTCACCAGACCTGACTTTCGGCCACTGGACCTGGGCCTCGCCAGACCTGTGTCTCGACTGCAAGCTGACCACGGGCTTTCACCTGCATCTTCCGCTGAGCTTGGCACAGCAGCCTAACCAAGAGCTGTAACACTTTGGTGGCACCATCAGCTGTGGAATGCCTGAGTTGCCACTGCCCCTGGCACTGTAAAAGAGCTTACAGTAGCGCTACGTGGAAAACTCTTTCCACACCCCAGCCTAGCACACGGGCACTGCCCTAAAGCACTCTAGCCATTCTGCAGAGAAGCAAAACCCTGATCCTGGGGTTGCTGTGTTCTCCATCCAGCAGCCACCATCCAGGCTCCTGTTGAAATCCAGGACCCCTCCGATTGTCAGCTCACTGGGTAAATATCCCCATTATTGAATGAAAGAGGAAACAGAGGGAGAAATATTTCAAAAGCACTGTCCAGCCATAGCAGTGGGACCCAGTCAGTGGTGACTGTGCAGGTTCTTGGGGCTACTGCCCAGAGTAGTGGTTTTGGAATTTATCCATCCTTATTACAGCCTTCTGAGTGAATGCTTCCTTATCTCTGCTTCAGATGGTGGCCTAAGGTTTCAAAGTTTGTACATGGCAGACCCAAGACAGAAGCTTCAGATTTAACATTGCTGCATATACTACTATTTCTGTGTGAGCACCCTGGTGACTTCATATACAAAGACATTTGAAACAAACATGGCATTAGACTGTGCTTTCAAGCGGTATACCGGTTCCCACTGGATGTGTTAGCCGGCTATCTGTTAACACTTGAGGCAGTCAGCTGATAAAGGAAATAGGTGGTCTGGGAAGCTGGCTGAGACAGCTCAGTGGGCAAGGTCCTGCCACAAAGCCTGATGGACTGCGTGATCCCTGGTACCTGTACCTCAACACTCACTCTGTGGCAAATGCTCCCCTGACTCCACACATACAAAATAAGTAAATAAAATGTAATTTTAAAAGAAAAAGGAGAAAGGTTTACTGTGGTTGAGAGGCTTTAGTCCGTAATCAATTAGTCTCATGGCTCTTGGGTTTGCATGTAGGGCAGGTTAGCCACTCACCTCCCAGCAGCCTGGAGGAAAACAGTGAGGAAGAGGAAGCAGAAACTTCAGTCCCACATCATGGGACCTGACATGCATGCCCCTAACAGCCAAAGGCATCCCACCAGCTCCCTCCCACTTCTTTTTGTGGGGGGTGGTCTCGAAGCAGGGTTTCTCTGGCTGTCCTGGACTCACTTTGTAGACCAGGCTGGCTTTGAACTCACAGAGATCCTCCTGCCTCTGCCCCCTGAGTGCTGGGATTACAGGTGTGTGCCACCACACCCAGCTTAGTTCCTACCTTTTAAAAGAGCATCAACTGGGGGCAAGCCTTTAATGCAGGCCTTTGAGAACATTTAAGAGCCAAACCATCGCAACCACAGCAACTCTCAAGGACATTTCTGAGAGACAGGCATCCTCCAGTTTCAGGCAGTTTACCTGATCAACAAGTCCATCTTCCTTTCTCCCCAGAGAAAAAGCAGAGGCAAAGGATGCTGACACTAATTGCTCCTTGGCATGCATGGAGGGAAAGAATGTAACTGATAGGAATTTCTATTCATCCATCATCCTGGGAAATGAAGCCAATGTTATTCTCTAAAAGTCTCAACAAAAAGCTGTGGCAAAAACACAGCACCACTTGGGGAAAGAGGAGATGGAGGCACCTGACACTCATTTCTCAGGTAGAGAAGGAGCTAAGGTAATGGTATGCCTGGTCAGCAGAGGGACTGGGGACTAGGACAGGTATCCCAAGCCGCTTTGTAAAGAGCTCTCCACTCTTCCAGCTCAGCTCTGGGTTGCCCTCAGTGGCCTTTCTTTCATGTGGTGGTAAGTCACTCATTCATTCGTTCATTCATTCACCCCAAAACGTTTACCGATGCTTTCTCTGTGCCAGGCTTTGTTCTCTTTTGGGTATAGAGTACCCCAGAGGGCAGATGTGCTTCCTGAATTCAGACAGACCATAATAAGCAAACCAAGAAATAAACAATTAGAACAAAAGCTGCCAGGAGGTAGACAGGAAGGAAAAACGTTTAGTGCAGCCTGGGGCCCAGGACGGCTCTGGGAGCTGAGTGGTGATGGGAGTTGGCGGCTGGGGAGAGCATGCATGCAGGAGGCCCCTGGAGCAGCTCAGAAACATTTCAGAAGGACAGTGTGCAGGAGAAGTGACGGGACGGTTCATTCTGTGCCGTGTTGCTTGTCACCCGGATTCTGGGTGTATCTGTGAGGGTGTGCAAGCAAGAAATCCATACCTGGATCAGTGCACAGGCCAGGTGGACAGACCTCGTGGTGTGTCTGGTATCCCGCAGCCCACTGAGAGTGAGCCTGGCTAGAACAAGAAGGCACAGATGGTGGTACAGTGCTCCTTAGCTGCCTGCCTGGGTCAGGCCATGCACCCAGTCCCGCAGCCCACTGAGAGAGAGCCTGGCTAGAACAAGAAGGCACAGATGGTGGTACAGCGCTCCTTAGCTGCCTGCTTGGGTCAGGCCACGCACCCAGTCCCTGGCTCCGAGGACCTCAGGCTCAACTGTGGTCCTAGCTTACAGACAGTGGCTCACAGGGCTTCAGGGCACCCCAAAAGTGCAGGAGCCAATTCTCAAAAGAAATCTTCCTGTGTGTGTGGGCGGGTGTGTGTGCATACACACATACAAGACAGCAATAGCAATGATAGCTATAAACACTGATACGGTTATTATTATCTCCTACCCTCAGATTGGTTCTGTTTCTCTGATGAAGGCAGAGCTGATCTAACTTGTTGAATGGAACATATAAAAAAGTTTTACCAAACCATTGAGAAAAACTACTGAAAAGTGATTCAGCCAGCTAGCTGGTCACTGGTCAAAGTAGAAGCAAGCCACGACAGCAGCTATAAAACCACACGTGAGACACTGGAAGGAAATGAGTAGAACAGTCGGGATGGAGGAAAGCAGCTGTTGGATTCTGGGTAACTTGGTTCCTTTTTTGTCTAATCTTTGTTGTTTTAAACTTCTGCTAATGTGCTTCATGGATTAAAACTCTGAATATAGGAAAGTAAACTATGTCAGATGTCATCCTTTGACTTCAGGGTGTTTTGGATTTATCTTGACATGCATATTTTTAACTTAAAATATGAAATAAGATGTACATATAGATTTAAATACTAAATAGTAATATATCAGATGTTAAACCTGTTTTATTTTTCCCATTCATACTCAGCACTCATCATTATTATCCCAAGGCAAACACTTGTGAGTGTTTGAGGAATTTTTCTACTTTTAGTTGTTCCTTGTCTCTTTCCCTCCCTCCCTGTCTCCTCTCCTCTCCCTCTCCCTCCCTCCCCTTTTCCTTCCAATAGGAACAACTTATGCCAGAATAAACAAATTTGGGGAGTTCATGTTATCTCTTCAGTGATCTCTCCCTCCTTGACTGTGTGGCTCCTTCTGAAATTTCTGTTGTTTATATTTTCTGTTGTTTATATTTTTGCTGTTTATCTTCTTTTTAGTCATATCTCATTATATTCTCTCTGTAATTTCCTATTGTTTTTTTAATTTTATATCTTGAAAGAGGTCTTCAACTTTGACAGATAATAATAAGTACCTTCTACTGACTTTGTGTTTGCTCTAATTTGAATTTTGAAAAGCTAGTTCCTACCTTGACTGTAACTTCTCTTATTTCACACAAGCTCCTCATGTCCCCTCATCTTTCAGTACTAAGCTCCCTGTTGAGGTTTTCTTCTGCTGTGGCTGGTTCCTAATCCCCTTCCTTCAGGTTGGTGGGTTTACAAGCACCTTTAACCACTGAGCCCTCCATTGTTTCTTCAGTATCAGGCACAGCTGACTTGGCTTTTCCGTCTCCATGTGTAAATTCGAAGACTCATCTGAAGAAGCTGGTGGGGTAGGTTTCATTTCTCTTTCCACTTTGCAGCCGAGAAAACTGAAGCCTGAGTCTTTCATGTCTCACACGGTGGCTCCACTGTAGTCCTCGATGCTCAGGAGGCTGAAGCAGGAGGCGTGCTGGAGTCCAGGAGTTCAAAGGCAGCTTCAGTAGCACAGTAAACATTCCCAGAAAAATAATTTTCAACAGTTGTTCAAAGCCTCTCTCTACCCTGGTGGAAGATGTAGGAGTGACACATGAGGCTGGCTCACAGCTCTGAGATCTTAAACTCTGGGTCATGCTGTTAACCCCCTGCGTATCATCATAAGCCCCTGGTGACCATCCACGCCCTTCACAGCCTGCCCTGTGACTACGCGTGTCCATGAAGAGGCTGGTAACATGTGGATATGATGAAACTCTTTAAACAGATGTTAGCTTTGGATTTCTAGTTCCCCACCTTAATTTATGGTTTATTTTGCTTTTTGCTATAACAAATGTCTGGATTACGCTCTCATGAGATGATTTCTTCAGGGGTGTGGCTCAAAGGCTGAGCGAACAGCAGTTTCCCATGGAAGGAAGATGCAGTGTTTCATTTCATTCACTGTTTAAAAAATGGTTAATAGTTTCCGTGTGTCAGGCGCATCTTGTCTGCACTGCTGGATTACTGATATTTACTCACAATAAATTCGGGCTCAAAATGCCGCCATTCTGGGGAAATCAGAGAGGGTGGAAGGAGAAAACTCCTTTTGGGGAGATGCTGCTGCTAGGTGACGACTTGCTCAGTTACTCCCAGCCAAGCTGCAGCTCTTCCTCCTCTTTTTCTTCCTTCCCTTTTTCTTCCTGCTTCCCTCCTTCCTTCCCTCCTCCCTGTCCCTCATTTTTCCCCTTTCTCACTTCTCCCTCCCTCCCTCTAGCTCCTTCCCTGTTTTCTTCTGTTTCCCCCTTCTCTTCCTCTCTGTCTCCCTTTTTACCTTTCTTCCTTTATCTGACTATACTATCAAGTTAGGGTTTCTATTGCTGTGAAGAGGCACCATGACCTCAGCAACTCTTATAAGGGAAAGCATTTAATTGGGGCTGGCTTACCGTTCATTGTCCTCATTGCAGGAAACATGCAGCATGCAGTCTGGAGAGGGAGCTGAGAGTTAACTACATCTTGATCCACAGGGAGCAGGAACAAAATGTCACACTGGGTATGACTTGAGATTCTTTTTTTTAATTTATTTTTTATAAATTACAGTTTATCCACTTTGTATACCTCCTATAGTCCCTCCCCCTTCTCTTCCCAATCCTACCCTCCCTCCCTCTTCTCTTCCCAATCCCACCCTCCCTTCCTCATCTCCTCCCATGCCCCTCCCTAAGTCCACTGATAGGGAAGGTCCTCCTCCCCTTCCCTTTGACCCTAGCCTATCAGGTCTCATCAGGACTGGCTGCATTGTTTTCCTCTGTGGCCTGGTAAGGCCACTGCCCCATCAGGGGGAGGTGATCAAAGAGCCAGCCACTGAGTTCATGTCAGAGACAGTTCCTGTTCCCCTTACAAGTGGGTTCCTTACTAGGGAACCCACTTGGATACTGAGCTGCCATGGGCAATATCTGTGCAGGGGTTCTAGATTATCTCCATGAGTGGGCCTTGGTTGGAATATTAGTCTCAGAAAAGACCCCTGTGCCCAGAGTTTTTGTATCTGTTGCTCTCCTTGTGGAGTTCTTCTCCCCTCCAGGTCTTCCTATCTCCCCCTTCTTTCATAAAATTCCCTGAACTCTGCCCAAAGTTTGGTTATGAGTCTCAGCATCTCCTTCGATACCTTGCTGGGTAGAGTCTTTCAGAGGCTCTTTGTAGTAGGCTCCTGTCCTGTTGCCTGTTTTCTCCCTCTTTTGATGTCCATCCTTTTGCCTTTCTGAGTGAGGATTGATCATCTTACCCAGAGTCCTCCTTCTTGCTTAGCTTCTTTAGGTGTACAGATTTTAGTATGTTTATCATATATTATATGTCTAATATCCACTTATAAGTGAGTATATACCCTGTGTGTCTTTCTGCTTCTGGGCTACCTCACTCAGGATAATCGTTTCTAGTTCCTACCATTTGCCTGAAAATTTCATGATTTCCTTGTTTTTGATTGCTGAGTAGTATTCCACTGTGAATATGTACCATAATTTCTGTATCCATTCCTCCACTGAGGGACATCTGGGCTGTTTCCAGCTTCTGGTTATTATGAAAAAAGCTGCCTAGAACATGGCTGAACAAATGTCCTTGTTGTGTACTTGAGCATATTTTGGATATATGCCTAGGAATGGTATAGCTGGGTCTTGAGGTAGCACTATTTCTAATTGTCTGAGAAAGTGCCAGGTTGCTTTCCAGAGTGGTTGTACAAGTTTACATTCCCACCAAGGAGGGAGGAGGGTTCCCCTTTCTCCACATCCTCTCCAGCATGTGTTGTCACTTGAGTTTTTCATCTTGGCCATTCTGATGGGTGTAAGGTGAAATCTCAGGGTCATTTTGATTTGCATTTCCCTGATAACTAAGAGTGTTGAGTATTTTTTATACATTTCTCTGCCATTTGACAGTCATTAAAATCTCCCTTCCAAAAAAAAAAAGAAAAAGCCCAGGGCCATATGGTTTCAGAGCAGAATTCTACCACACCTTCCAATTCTCTTCAAACTATTCCACAAAATAGAAACAGAAGGAACACTACCAAACTCACTCTACGAAGCCACAGTCACCTTGCTACCTAAACCACACAAAGACACAACAAAAAAGAGAACTTCAGACCTATCTCTCTTATGAACATTGGTGTAAAAACACTCAATAAAATACTTGCAAACTAAATCTAAGAACACATCAAAGATATCATCCACCATGACCAAGAAGGCTTCATCCCAGGCATGCAGGGGTGTTCAATATATGGAAATCCATCAATGTAATCCACCATATAAACAAACCGAAGGAGAAAAACCACATGATCATCTCCTTAGATGACAAAACAACAACAACAACAACAACAACAAAAAACATTTTACAAAATCCAACACCCACATTTAAAGTCTTGGTGAGATCAGGGATACAAGGCACATACCTAAACATAGTAAAGACAATATACAGCAAGCCTATAGCCAACATCAAACTAAATGGAGAGAAACTTAAATCAATCCCACTGAACTCAGGGACAAGGCAAGGCTGCCCACTGTCTCCAGTCCTAGCTAGAGCAATATGACAGCTAAAGGATGTCAAGGGGATACAAATCAGAAAGGAAGAAGTCAAAGTATCACTATTTGCAGATGATATGATAGTATACATGAGCAACCCCAAAAATTCAACCAGAGAACACCTTCAGCTGATAAACACCTTCAGTACAGTGGCTGGATACAAAATTACCTAAAAAAAAAATAAATAAATAAAAAATAAAAAATTAGTAGCCCTCCTGTATATGAAAGATTAAAGGGCTGAAAAAGAACTTAGGGAAACAACATCCTTCACAACAGCCACTAATAACAAAGTGCTTGGTGTAACTCTAGCCAAGCAGGTGAAAGACCTGTTTGAAAAAAACTTCAAGTCTCTGAAGAAAGACATTGAAGAAGATATCAGAAGATGGGAAGCTCTCCCGTGCTTATAGATCAGTAGGATTAACATAGTGAAAATGGCCATCCTGCCAAAAGCAATCTACAGATTCAATGCAATTCCCATCAAAATACCAATACAATCCTTTGCAGACTTTGAGAGAATAATTCTTAATTTTGTATGGAAAAACAAAAAACCCAGAATTGCTAAAACAATCCTCTACAACATCAGATTGTCTGGAGGTGTCTCCATCCCTGATCTCAAGCTGTCCTACAGAGCAATAGTAATAAAAACTGCAAGATACTGGCATAGAAACAGAAAGGAGGATCAATGGAATCAAATAGAAGACCCAGAAATAAACCCATACACCTATGGATACTTGATTTTTTACAAAGAAGCCAAAACCATACAATGGAAAAAAGACAGCATCTTCAACAAATGATGCTGGTCTAACTGGATGTCTCTATGCAGAAAAATGCAAATAGATCCATACTTATCACCCTGCACAAAACTAAAGTCCAAATGAATCCAAGACCTCAAAATAAAACCAGACACACTAAACCTGTTAGAAGAAAAAGTGGGGAAGAGCCTAGAGCTCATTGGCACAGGAGACAACTCCCCGAACAGAGCACCAACAGCACAGGCTCTAAGAGCAGCAATCAATAAATGGGACCTCATGAAACTGAAAAGCTTCTGTAAAGCAAAGGACACTGTCATCAGAACAAAACGACAGCCTACAGACTGGGAAAGAATCTTCACCAACCCTACATCTGACAGAGGGCTAATATCCAGAATATATGAAGAACTCAAGAAGTCAAAATCAACAAACTGTACAATCCAATTAAAAACGGGGTACAGAGCTAAACAGAACTCTCTATAGAGGAATACTGAGTGACTTGAGATTCTTAGACCTCACAGCCCACCCTCTAGCGGCACACTTCCTCCAGCAAGGCCACACATCCTCCTCCAAGGACACACCTCCTTAGAGTGCTGCTTTGTATGGCCAAGCAGCCAAACACCTGCGTTCACGGGGCCGTTCCTACGCAAACACCACACTTTCCTTCGTCTGGAAACAGCTCCACCCTTGAGTGCAGACACTCTCGGGCAGCTTCAGTCTCAGCCAGGCTCTGCAAGGCCATGTCAGCATTTTGGCATTTGTTTCATCTGACTTACTATCTGGGTCTGTATTTGGCTATCATAGCCCACCATGACAGAAATTATTTCAAATTTTGAACCTATGTCAGCTGCTCTAAGCAAAGTTCATATGAGTACACTATTGAGTGATAGGATGGACTGAATCATGTCACAACCTCCGGGAAGGTCCATTTGTCTGTGACTTGGAATGGAATTCAGCCTCCAGGCACGGCACGTCTGGAGTCCAGGTTTGTTCTTCAGACTGCACGTGTGGACGCTTGGTGCACAGCGGCCATCACATACGCACTTGTGGAGTGGGAGAAGAACCCTGGTGTGTGTGCTGACTGGTTATAGTTACAGTTAGCTAACCTTGTTACTTCGCAGAGCTGCAGACATCTGCTCCCTTCATAGTTCTCGGTGGCGCAGTGAAATCACGGGCTTCACTTTCCCCCGGAGGACCACCACGCAGCTTTCCAAGCATTACCTTTTAAGCAGAAGTAAAATACTGTCTTATTTTGAAAGGTGTGCAATTTTAATATCAGAAGATCCTGTTGGACAAGCAGACTCTCTCTAGGGCATCTTAGCTCTTTTCCCCAGTCTGACTTATCTACGGGTTATTTTCATTCCCATGGCTGACCCCGAATGGGAGTGATTTAGGTAGAGATCAGGGTGAGACGGGGAATATGTCTACTCACATATTCCTACCTTTTCTCTTCACTCAAGAAAGCATGCTGGCTGAGACTTTCCAAAATAACCACAACAAAAGTGTGGCAAAGTGGTGCAGGCGCGAGGATACCTGCTCAGCCATCAAATCGTGTATCCATGGAAAACTGGTACTCAGCCACTCCCCAAACCTGCAGAAAGGAATTGGAACCCTGAGTGTCCCGTGAGAAATCCATATGTAGCTGGGTAGCTAAGAATGTGGAATGTGTATGTATGTGCGTATGTATGTGTGCGTGTGTAACTCAATTGTGTATTCCTCACAGTTTGTAGATGACATTGCCAGTTTGCAGGGCAAAAAGCTTGGACATGCCTGAATAGACAAGTGTTGAGCAAAACAACTCACTCTGGAAAAAAAAAAGCCTGTTCCTACCTCTTAATATGGACAAAACTGAATTCCAAATGGATTAAAGACCCTGTGTGTGACGGAAAGAACGGGCCACAGAGAAGGGGTGTGGGCTTTGTGGCTGTGCAGTTTGAAGCAATTTCCTATCTGAGACCCAAACAACAGAAAGCTTTAGAGGAAAATCACTGGCTATACACACTCAAAATTAGATATTTCAGTTCTGAAGAATTAACCTACCTGACAGATGGCGTTGGAAAAGATGTTTGTGTGGCCTGAAATCAATACGGATGGAAGGTTTGGAGAAACTCCCACTGACTATGGGGAGAAAGGAAGGCAGGGAGCTCCCCAGCAAAGGGTGAGGCAGTTTACCAAGAAACCCGAACTGCCGATAAGCATATGAAGAGACACTCGCTTCACTGGTAATCAGAGAAATGCACATTTAAGTTATGATTTGAGCCACTTCAAAATCATCAGACTGGTACAAATGGAGGATTCTATTATGTATCAAGTAGTGACGGGAATGGAAAAAGGGGAGCTCAGCCCTGCATTGAGCTTCAGCAGCCCACCCCGGGTGGGCTCCAGGGACAAGCTTATACAAATCCCGAGGGGAGGGCGGACATCTGTAGAAGGTGTTCCTGAATGACCTGTGTGCCTGCAGGCCAAGTGTTTCTGGCCAGATCCCAGGCACAGAGAAGGCAGAGTCATTTTGGCCATGATTATATTGAACATGACAGGAAGCAAGGAAAAGTAAGGAAGGTGGTAAGAACGATTGTCAATTAGACATGCACACACAAAACTGTATCATATATTATTCAAGGGTAGTCCTACATCTGAATAAATAGAAGAGGGGAGGCTGGAGACGGTGAAATGGGAGGCGGTCGGGATATAGACGAGAACACAATAAAATCCAAGAAGGGCTTAGTTAGACACCAGGCCTGTGGCATGAGAAGCGGGATGAATTCAGCTCTGTGAATCTCTGGTCCGAAGGAAAGGAAGAGAAGGAAAAGTCAAATCGGAATTCAGGTGAGCAGAAGGTGTCCTTATATGGTAAGAACGAGGAGGTGTTCTGTTTAAGAGCTGCATAAGGAATCGTTGATGGGTTTCAGTTCTTCATTATTCGTAATGCAGTTCCTGCAACACCATTCCCAGCTGCCAGGACCCTAGGGTGGAGCCATGGCCAGAACCCGTGAGGCTCACTTCTCTGCCTACCTCAAGCCTGCAGAAGGGAATATAGCCCTACAGACGGGTGTTGGCGGCAGCCTCAATATTCAAGGCACAGTTAGGACGGTGACTTGGGGAAGGTCTGCGATTACTATTCCGTAAAGACACTCTGAATATCCATTCATATTTCATTGGCTTCATCTAATACTTAAACTCTCCCCCAGTGTCTGTAGAAAGAAGAGCAGAAATCTGAATGGTTCTAACGCTACCCCATTCCCGCAGCCTGCGCTGCTTGGTGCCAGTCTCTGAGCTCACAACAAAAGTGAGCAGAAGACAAAAATCATTTGCAGACTCTGAAAGGAAGGATTTCAGTTCAGAGAAATGGTTAAGATGTGCTAATCTGGGAAGCTGGAGAGGAGGCAGTCCTTAAAACCAACCAACCTGGAAAGGGAAGCTTCATGAGCTCCTCCTCCTTCCCTCCTTCCCTCCCTCCCTCCATCCTTTCCTCTCTCCCTCCCCCACCTCCACCCCACCTCATTCACACCAAACTCACTTGTCAATTTCCTTAGAGAAACTTGAATGGATTTTCTAACCTGACCCAACTCCAAATTGATCAGTTAATTAAGCTGATCTCTAGGAGGTTGTTGAGGAACCAGCTCTTTTCTCCTTTTATGTTCCACGGTCTCAGATAAACCCAAAGAAACTCTTCAGAGGCACCAGCTCAAGGAGAGGAGCTCTTCTTGCTGAGATCGAAGCCACACACAAGTGCATTTGTTTTCAGTGTGAACTGGGATTTTACTTGTGAAGCAGTGAATGCACTTTTGCAGCCTCTTGCTTCCAGGCCAGGATAGGGTGGTTTTCTGTTGCTGTTTATTTACTGTTTGTTATTTTTAAATAGGCAACTGTTGGGCTTTCCCAGAACTGCTGTATATTTGCTGTCTCCCTTTGCTTTGAGGACTCAGCGGGACCAGCAGAGAGTATGTTGATAGCTGAAGGCAGTGTGTGTGGCTTGCTGCACTCTAGCACTGTGAAGTCATTTCTGTGAAGTCACTTCTGGGGGCTACGTGCAGGTGAGCACGACTGGGAAGGGAGTGAGGCTGATGCACTGGGCACCAGCTCTCTGTCTCCGGGCTTCTTCTGGCCACTTGAAGCATCGTACCACTTTTGTCCTCAAAATACCCCATGAGAAAGAAAGGAGGATGGTGCGCTGGGTGGAGGGAGCTGTGATGGGCACAGAGCATGCCACTGAGGTAGGCGTCCTTCCACTGCCCCTGCCTCCAGTCCCTATGGCCAGATGCAGAAGCTGAGGCAGAAAGAGTGGAAATGTCAGCCCTAAGATCCTTGGACAGTGTAAGGAAGGCTGGCTCAGCCTGTGATGCAGTCCTTCAAGGAAATGCGTAATTAAGGGCTAGACTGTGCCCTTGGCAGCCCTGGGCGTCGGTAGCTGGGCGTGATAAATGCGCCTAAGAGAGCAGTGGGCAGGGGCCAAGCCAGTGCTGGAGATGGGCTGTGGCTCTCAGATGTGGCTGCACAGGGTAGCTGGCCCTTCTGACTCAGCACTCTGTGGATGAGCACCATTCAGTTTGTCTCTCCTCCTATACCCAAGCACAGTGAACTGAGCTCATCTGCCCTAATTCCTTACATCTTTACCAAGGCCTTTCAGGTTACTTCCCAAAGAACTGCTTCAGTAATGACTTTCAATTTTAAAGAAGAGGGTCTGGTTCAAAATTATCAACCTTCATCCTATTCAAAGTGTTTCGAGGGGCACCACACTTAGCAGTTCTGGATCCTTCCTTTTATTATGGAAGGGTAGTCCTAAGGGGAGTCAGGCCCCCATCACTGGCACAGAAATGGCTCTGGACCTCTTTGGGAAGTCCCTGTGTTTTCTGCTCAACTTCCATGGCCTTTATGCCCAGAGTTCCAGGCTCTGGGAAATCGTTTTTCTTTGGAGGAGTGGCGCTGAGGTCCAGGTAGCTGGTAAAACAAGAGGCAGGAAAAAATAATCTCCGAATATGGAACTGTAGGCCCAGTTCCTATGGAGGTCCACCAGGCAGACCACCTGGGAAAGGCAACGGCACCTTGAAACGATCTTTTGGAATAAAACCAGTGCTTTGGGCTGGGGATTGAGTGTGGGTGACAGAGCGCTTCCCTGTGTGTTCAAGGCCCTGGTTCAGTCTTAAGCACAACAGGAGGTGGCATTGCCCTCGCCTAAGCATCTCCCCTCATCGTTTTAAAGCCGACAAGAATAAATAGATAGAACTTACTTACTCCTTCCTTCCTCCACGCAGCAGCCCACAGAGGTCATACGACAGTCCCTGATATTAGAGAGCTCACAGATCCACACATGACCAAAGCACAGGATGTCAGCACTACTCAGCAGGGAAGGAGATACGAAAAGCGGAGGTTTGGGATGAAATATGAAAGCATTTTTAAAATTTACAATCAAAATCCAAGATGACATTTCTAAGTCCCAAGTCATAGAAACTGGCAGAGAGCGATATTTACTGTCAATAAATACATGGTAATGAGCAGGCACTCAAGGCCATCCAGGGGTGACAGGATCAGGGGTACCTCCACAGGATACAGCCGCTCAAGAGTTCCTAGATCACGGGGTCCCATGGTCCCATGGTCCCATGTTCCAGCCATTCCTCCTCTCTCAGAATGGAAACACTCTATCAGTCCTAAACAGTTGAATGTCCTCGTCTACAAGATGGAAATTAACAATACAATTAATCACAGATCCTACTGGGAAGAGGTGCTGGAGGACTATAATACATGATACACGTTGTGTGCCTAGGGAATTGCTTGGCAAAGAACCCGGCACTCAATAAGAGCTGATGGAGATTTAATAGTAGTAGCTTACTATTCACAAACGATTTTTCCAGACAAACAAGATGGAAAGATGGTGGTCTGGCCTGGTTTTTCTGGCCGAGGTCAGTTCGCTATTCAACCCCTTGAGCGTAGACTGCTGTCCCCAGCACAAGAAGCAACAGCAGGCCGCAGCTTCAGGCTTCACCTATGTCTCAGATGACTTAGCCACGAGGATGAACTATCCAGAAGGGAGAGAATGCAGTGCCATTGTGTGCTCCTGGGAGGGGCCATCACGGGGAAGAGCCTCCTGTCAGTACAAAGCTCTTTAAAGGAACTGAAATGAGAGGCTGAGAGGGAATTTGCTAAGCTGTGATAGGCTTAATGAGCTCAGAGTTTACAAAGACTTCTGCAGAAAATTGAGAAAGAACCGAGACCAAGGATGATTACAGTAAGAGAAGTGTCAAGAAAGATGAAAGTCTAAAATAAGCTGAGGAGAGCAAAAAAGAAAAAGAGAGTCGAACAGGAGGTCTCAGGTGAGAGTCGAGGAGAGAGAGGCTGAGGTGGGTGTGTGGAGGGTCCTCACGTGGAGAAGTCAGAGCCTCGTGGTAACTGCTTCTGTCTGTTTTCTCCAGCAGCAGCACAGCGGAACAGCATTTAGAGGAATAAAGGGCGTTGGCAAGTGACAAGAGGCCCAGGAGCCTTTAAGGGGCATCATGAGTGAGCTCATAGTTGCGTGTAGAGTGCAGCAGCAAATGAATTATGTACCCAGGCAACTTGCAAATGAGATTCTGCAGTCATTACTGGTTGAAATTGGAAGAATCTCAGAGAATGGAAGATGAGCTGAAAAAGAAATGCTGGTGAGCACATTTGCTTATTTTTAGAAGTGGAGAGGCAGTTGGAGCTCAGAGATTTTGCTCTCAGAATGGCAGGCAGGAAGCCCACCCGGGGTGGGAGTTGGTCCTGGAAGGAATAACTGCTGAGCTCCCTGGACAGCATGGCAGGCCGCAGGCAGGCCGCCATGGTGCGTCCCACTCTCTTTCTTTTTCCTTTGATGTTCCTGGGCCTAGCGTCCCCAGAGGTCAGCTGAACTGCACGTCTGGATTCCATGAAGCCTCTCATGATGCTGTTGCTGAGGGCAAGAATAAAAAAAAAAAAAAAAAAAAAA
>REGO01000292.1:1437895-1456059 GCA_010120015.1 Rhombomys opimus | reverse complement strand
AAAAAAAAAAAAAAAAAAAAAAAAAAAAAAAAAAAATGGGTCTGTGAGAATGGTTGTACTAATGAGAAAGGAGGGTGGGAACTCTCCACAGCAAGGGCATTTCCAAGGGTTCCAGCTCTTTCTCCCTTGTCCAGACCGATTTATAAAATATTATTGAGTTTCATTATAATACTTACTACAAGCCGACTGTCTGTGTCAGGATATATGTTTAAACGACTTTCTCATATGCATACTGAGATGAAGTCTGAGGCTGTCCTTTCAGCTTCAGAACACCTGTGTCCTGGGCTGCTGTTGTGCGCCCGCAGGCGTAGGATGGACGGGGGAAGATGCATGCTGAGGTCAGCAGGAGCCAACATGTTATTCCAGGGGGCACAGCTGAGGCAGGAAGCAATTTAACTGCGCAAACTGAAGATCCAGGAGGAAGGTTAGCCACAGGACTGTAGGCCCTGTGCAGTACAGGAAGAAATGGAGGCGCTTGGGAATTTGAGTAAACAAGAGTTGGGTGGCTGGAAGCTCAGACAATAGCATCATGTGACAAGCAAAAGCCACAGTAAAGGAGACAACCCCGTTCCTTAGCCTTAAGGGACCAGCTAGAGATTTGGAGTCATTAGCATAATTTGATTAGCAGGAGGAGGCAGAAATCCTCACCCCAATTTTTTGTCTGTCTTATTTTCAGGAACACATTAAGACTCAATGGTGGGAGAAAATCATCAGCAGAGCGTGCTGGAACCGTGGCTTCCTGGGGACCGCTCTTCTGAAGGAGCGGACCCAGTGTTCTCAGCGAAGGCCCATCAGGAAACAAAGCAGCCCTGCATTCAGCTGGGAAAGATGAGAGGCAGCCCGAGATCTCTTCCCACACTAGAAAGGCCGGAATCCAGTCCCAGGATAGTGCCTTTCAGACTTGACTGCACACAAACACACACTGGCTACTGAAACAACCACTCTAGCAAAATCATTTGCCCCTACTAGGTTTAAGTGACTTTGGTTTGCTCCATTCTGTCTTATTTTAGTCTATTCTGTCCTGCTCTAGTCTTTGTCAAAGCTGCTAACAAACACGGGTCCTGATCATCCATGAACTGGATTATTAATGGGTTGTGACTCATAGTTTAAAACTCACTGGAGCTGGGACACAGAGGTGGGGGCTGTCATGCTGGCCATTGCCCAGGCCAGTGGTTCTCAACCTTCCTAAAGCTGCAACCTTTTAATACAGTTCCTCATGTTGTGGTGACCCCCCCCAACATAAAATTACTTTGTTTTTACTTCACAAATGTAACTCTGTTATTGTTATGAATCATTTACGTTTGTTTGTTTGGTTTTTGGTCTTTTTGTTATTTTGTCTTTTTTTGTTTGTTTGTTTGTTTGTTTGTTTGTTTGTTTTTCCAGAGCTGAGGACCCAACCCAGGGCCTTGTGCTTGCTAGGCAAGTGCTCTACTACTGAGCTAAATCCCCAAGCCCTATTGTTATGAATCATAATGTACTCATCTGGTATTCACGGTATCTGATATTCGCCCCCCAGGGGCTGCACCGAGCGAGCCACTGCAGAGAACCTGGAAACAGATCTGAGATGGTGCAGTGCTCTCTGAGAGCTTTACTGAATGAGGGTATGCTGAGCATGCTGTAGAAAGGAGCGCAGCATCAAGTGGAGACAGTGAAGCCATCTGTACGTTTTCCCACTCCCAGGATGTTCTGGATTTATTAGTGCAACTGGCTGATGAAAAGCTCTTTGGCCTTTTAGGCCAAATTACCAACAGCCTCTTGGGAGGAGACTTGGAGTTCCCCTTCCATCCAGATTACACCTCTGTACAAGGACCATCCCAGGAGCACAGTTGGAGGTGCCTTTTCATAAGTTTTCCATTTGTGCATTCTACAAATCTTGATAGGCATATTTAGAGCAATCCCGGCCCTGGCCCTGGCTTAGGACTTCAAGCCAACACAGCCCATGTTGCCTGAAAAAGGCGGTGCTCCCTGGGAAAAGTGACAATACCACTGAGGGCTACAGGAAGAATGCGGATGGGGGCAAGGAAGAACAGTCTGGGAGAAGAAGCAGTAAACCTCAGGGTGGGGGGAGGTGAGACAGGAGAGAGGCCTCCATGCTCAGTGTCTTAGCAAGGGTTTCTACTGCTGGGAAGAGACACCGTGATCATGATAACTCTTACAAAGGAAAACAGTGAATTGCGGCTGGCTTACCGCTCAGAGGTTTAGTCCATTGCTCTCGGTGGAAAGCATGGTTGTAATGCAGGCAAACGTGCTGGAGAGGTAGCCGAGAGTGCGATATAGGGAGCCACAGGAAGAGACAGTGACCCGAGGCCTGGCTCGGGCTTCTGAGGCCTCAAAACCACCCCCCAGTGATGCACTTCCTCCAATAAAGCCACATCCACTCCAACAAGGCCACACCTCCTAACAGTACCACTTCCGGACCTACGGGAGACATTTTTAGTCAAACCACACACTCAGGAAGTGGGAATTAATCCTGAGAGCAGGAAGAGGCTATTGGAGTAGGGTAGAGAGGCAAAGAGATGGAGATGAGGGTGTAGTTAGAGAAGAGTTGGGGCAGGAAGCAGAGTGAGGGTGACTCAGCGTGGCTGGAGGAAGGGAACAAAGATGAGCTCATGTGTCTATCCTGAGGAGCTGCAGGCGGTGGCAGCGGATGAGAAAGAAAGTCTTACCAGCTAGATAAGGTATTCTCTAGAGAGAGAGCAGGAGAGGGAGAAGATAAAGCAAGTTTGGGACACTGGGAAAACACCCACAAAGCCCTTCCTAGACTTCTCCTGAGGGGCCCTAAGTCCTGCTCCCCGCTGGATGTCTGCTCTACACCACAGCCCAGTGCAGCTTTTGAAACCTCTTCGTGTGGACTGTGGTGGTGGCGGAGACATTCGTTGAAAACTTTGTTCCAGCCGATACTGTGTGGGACCCTTGCAGAGGCCTCCTTCAATCCAGCAACAACCCTTTCGTGAGAGTCCTTTTCCCATTCTCCCCTCTCAGACAGCGAAAACCAGTCCAAGGCAGGTCAGGCGACAGACACGGAGCTGCTGTTCTGGACAGAGCTTCTGTTCAAGCCTCAGTGGTCTGACTCTGGGATCTGGGATCTGGACCTAACTGCTTTTTACCGGGTGGTGGATCCTTGCAGTTTGGGACCACTTAATAATTACTAATGCTGTTTTAAGATGTTCTGGTATTCAGGACAGCCCTCCCTCCCAAGGGTTTGTTAGGGGAACTGATCACAGAATGATATTGCTCAGATATTAGAGAGGGCTTGAGGTACTTTGCAGCTCCGAGGTAGGGGTTGGCAATGTTTTTCTGTAAGGTCACAGGTAGTAAATGCTAGGTTTTGCATGCAAGGAGGAGGTTCTGTTACTCCTGCCCTCTGCCACCGTAGTGCCAGAGCTGCCCGAGACTACATGGGTGTGGCCGAGTCGCAATAAAACTTCATTTATGGATACTGAAATCTGAACCTCATGTAGCTTTGTGTCCTGAAATCTTCTTAAAATGTAGAGAGGTTTTTATATCTTAAAAATGTAAAAATATTTTAAGAAGAGAAGCCATTCTTGGCTCACTGACTGTAAAACCCTGCCCATTCAGACTCCGCCTGAAGGCTGTGGTTGGCCAGAGCCTGAAATGGACAGCAGCGCGGGGCTGGGCAGGTGGAAAGACTGGAACTTTCTGAAGTTCAGGCGGGCGAGGAGAGGCAGCCGTTGGTCCCAGCTGCTCCACAGCCCAGAGGCTTCTCTGATGAGAACGCTGCACCCAGGGGATCGGCATGGTCTGTGGTGATGCAGGCGGGGCAGGCACACCGGTGGCTTCGAAGGCTTTCACCTGAGTCCTTGGAGCGGCTCCCTGGCCTTGGGCTTTAGAGGAAAACCACTGATTTCCAGCTGAACTGATTGGAGGGAAGGTCATACAGAATTAGTAAAAAATGTCTGAGTTATAAGGCGGTTTATAAGAAACGATGCTTCATTGCAGTCAAGGACATTTGGCAATCAAACGGACACTTAACAACGGGCTGTCAATAATCCATTTGAATTGCACTTCGTACTTTTCAGTGCTTTCCAGTACATTATCCGCATTGATCTGCTCAGGCACCGAGGAGGCAGACAACCCCATTCTGCCTGAGAGGTAACGGTGAGGCAGCGGCTCAGCAAAGCTGTGGACTCTGCCCCACAGTCGCCATGGCCTGATACAAACCGTGACATCACATGATAAATCTTGCTTATTAAGAATAAATATCCCTAACTCAAGCTTGTTTTTAACCCCTGTGAATCTCTTAGTAATGGGGCCTCATACCCAGGTTAACATGAAGAATTCATTACACTGCACTAATGAAACACCGCGAGAATTCACAGGAAATTCTTCTCAAGTCTGAAGGAGGAAAATATATATCTCAAATGAGAAAGGCTTTTTTTTTTTTTCCCCCCCAGGCCCAGATCTGTTTTTCTTCTGTTAACTTTGTAATTGGGAGGAAGCAGATTGGTCTGATTCCGGGGGACAGTACCTCCAGCTTCTGGGCTGCACTTTCCCTCTGGCCTGTCAGAGAAAGTGTGGCCAGGGGGACACGGCATGCTGCCAGCAAGGCAGCCCCAGTGATCTGGGGGACGGGTCTGTTCTTCGTACCTCCCAGATTGGGCCTCTCATCAGCATTTCTCTGCCAAATTGGGCTTTGGCATACCTAAGAACGCCTTGGCAAACTTTGTTAATTTCCCAAGAGCAACTTCCTGGTTCTTAATTAGGGCCTTTTATTCCTAGATGTCTATATTTAACTGCGCTCCGTTAGCGCTGACCTCTTTTGGACAGTGCCAAGAGCATCGGGGAGGTGCAGTTGAGTCTAGACATGGCAATTATTCAGATAACTAAACTCCCCCAACGCCTTCTTACGGAGATACCCTAGGAGAAGACTGGCCAGCTTCCTAAGCTCATTAAATAGCCACTGTGTGCTTCCCTTCGCAGTGCCTGGGGAGGCAGAGAGCAGTCCCAACCAATTGTATAGTGTGAGCTAGCTGCAAAATTTCCCCCCTGAGCTCAGAGTTACAGAGCTTGGGTTGACAAAAAAAGAGCCTCTGAGAAAGGCTCTTGACAAGTGCAAGGAAACTACAAGGGTATTCAACCCATCCTTGAGTGTAAAACTGAAAATACTCCAACTCTCTGTGGCAGGAAAAATGGGCCAGTAGGTCCTGGTGCATTCACACAGTGGGCTGCAGTTTAGGTGTAAGGACACGAATGAGCGAGAGTCATGTTCATCAGCACAGAGAACTCTGAAAACAGTGCAAAGCCTCTAAAGCAAGCTGCACAGGGGTAGTGAGGGTGGGGAAACAATTGCCAAATTACAAAGTGGCTTGACACTGTATGCTTCTTATTTATGGGCAGCGTGCGTGTGGTGTGAGCGGGTTTTTAAATCACAATAATTAGAATACTTCCAAAGATGTCCGTCCCATTTTTAATCTTTTAAGAAAAAAAATGAGAGAGACAGATCAGTGATAAAAGATAAAAACAAACACGTCTTAAGAAAATTAAACACATGACAACGTTACATATTGTCAGCACAGGAGGGAACAGCCAGTGTAGGAGGGAGACCTGCTTGCTAATAGCGTTGGTGGGGGTGGAGGCAGAGCTAGCTCTACCCATCGCTCATGAAGCCTGAGCTCTTTCTCAGAGACCCGCACTCAGGCGAAGCTGGACCTTGGCCACAGCATGGGAGGGGACTTCATGGTGCACTCGTACAGAGCAGAGGCGGAGTACGTGGAAATAGAGGAGGTGTGGGCTATGCTGGCTTTCTGCCAACGTGACCCAAGCTGTAGTCACCTGGGAAGAGGGATGTCAACTGTAGGCAAGCCTGTGGGGGTATTTTCTGGGTTAACGACTGACGTGGGCAGGCCCAGCCACTGTAGGCAGAACCGCCTGTGGGGACGCAGTTTCGAGGTGTGTAAGAAAGCAGAGCAAGCCTCAACGAGTAAGCAGTGAGCAGCACCCCTCCATGCTCTTTGCTTCAGTTTCCTCCAGTTTCTTCCCCTGCTTGAGTTCCTACCTTGGGTTCCCTAAATGATGAACTGTGATCTGGGCACGGAAGCTCCCCGGGTTGCTTCTGGTATGGCCTTTTATCACAGCCAAAAAGCACAGGGAAAGAATAAGGCACACCTGGGATTCTGAGTGTGGCCTTCTCAAAGAAGAAGTGCTCTTCAATGTGTCAAACATATGCCATTTTGATGGATCTCAAGTTACAGCCCAGAGTACCTAAGACATTTTTCCCTCCCTCTTTTTGACAAGAGAGAGCATTGTATGGGATTACAGTTGGGCCAGATAAAACTGGGGGCCACCAGGCTTGCACAAGAGGGGACTGCCCTGCTACCCACAACACAGGTTGTTAGTGACAGTCCTGGAAAGTTAATAGGGCCACTATTGGGAAAGGAAGAGGCCCAATCAAGTGTTAGCTGTGCTGGAATTCGATTCTCAGCTGACAGGAGCCTTCAATCAGACTCACTGACAGTAAGGGGGTCCGTTCTTCTCCTTTGGTCCCATGAGTTTCTGTCTTTCTGTTTTGCCTCATTTTATTGTGAAGTCTGTAGTATTTATTTTTGGACCTGTATGATCAATTCATATGGTATTATCAATGTTATTATTGGTTAATATACTATTATTAACTATCATCTTTAGTGTGTCTAGAACATCTTATTTAAAAATGAAGGGGCTTGGTGGGGAGAACTTGGGCTTGGTGTGGGAGAACAGTTTCTTGAGGATGAGTTGAAGATGGTAGGAAAGTCTTAGGACAGGATTGTGCAGGCGTTGGGGTTGAAGGTGTCTTCTAGAGGCTTTGCTGTTGATGGTGGCATGTTGGGGCGATGGTGAATGTTAAGAGATGGGGCCTCATGGAAGAAAGTCGGGTCTCTTTTATTTCTAGTCACAGGGTTGCAGCTTGTGCTAGGTGTGCTGCCTTCCATGAGTGTTCCTCATTGCCACGAACCCCCAAACCAGCTGCACCTGACCGTCGTGGGCTGCTATCTCTGAAACTGGTGAATCACACTCCCTCCAAAGCCTTTCCTCTTTTTAAGCTGACACCTCAAGCATACAGCTACAGTAGTCAAGAGTGGACTGATATAGGAGCCTGTGCCTTTTGTCCTGACTTGGTGAGTGCAGCTTTGGGTCCCTGAGGAAATCCTGGATGGACCCTGCAGTCCGAAGTCCAACTGGTACCGGTGGGAAATGCAGCAGTAACTTCTGCCGCTGCCTTAAAGCTCAGCACGTCCGCCATCACCAGGCTCTGATCTCAGCACTTTCAGTTGCCTGGGTGAGGAAAGATGTCTATTTCCTTCACACACTCTCTCGCTCTGAGTAAGAACCCCATCTGAAAAGCTCCTTCACAGCAGCGTCCTGTCTGCTGTTTGACCAACTGGCCAGGCACTGCAGCCTAACGGCCGAGCACAACTGTATTATTAGCAGCTCAGATAACACATCTAAAACATGGACAACAAACAACATAGAATGTACAAAAGCTTGAAAAACAAAATTAATTAACTGATTTAAAATAAAAGGATTATTTTTCAAACAACTTTAACATTGTCACACTTAGCAAATTAATGTTTATCCTTGATATAACCATTTATCAAGTGAAATTAACACTTAATATTTTGATTCTCTCATATGTTACAATTTTACAATCTGTTAATTTTAGTTGGGTTCTAACTGTGGTCCATACCTTGTAATTAGTTAAATAAATGTTTTCTATGTTTTTAATGCACAGATTTCGCCTAATATTTCTCTCTGTCTTTCTTCTCCAGTTGATTTTAGGACCATCATAGGCCCTTTGGACGGCCTGACACTGGGTTGTGCTGGCTACACTCCTCTGGTGCCATCCATTGTGTTGCTCTGTCCTGTTTCCTGTAAATTCACTGTTTGGTGTAGATGCCCAGCTGATAGTTTACACACGTGAGAGCACCTCGGGTGTAGGGGCCTTGTGGTGCCCGTAAGGGATTATCTAGATAGGCTGCCCTCCCAACCTGTCACTGGAGGATTCTCTTGAGAGGGTTGACTGCAGCTGGACGAGGGCCTGGATCCTGGTCTGGAAGAAAGGACAAAGGAAGCTGAGTGGTACTCAGTGGTGTCCGCTGCCTTGCTGCTCCTTAGTATGACTAGCCACTCGCGCTCGCACTCACGTGTCCCCCACCGTGATGGACTGTGCCCTCAACTGTAAGCCAAAATAAATCTTTCCTCCTGTAGTTACACGCCACACACCCCCTCTCTCACACACACATACACACGTTACAGCAAATAATCAACTAATATACCTAGCTAGTCATTTTAAAAAGAAAAAAACAACTCGTATTTGTACGATTTTAAGGCCCACTGAAGGATTCCTTGTTTGCAAATAAACAAAACAAACAAAATCCACACGCCTCCCTTATTAGCTGAGCAAAACCTAAAATTGCACTGTTGGAGTCATTTTGTTTGAATTCCCAATTAAAATGCAAATACTTCTAGGAAATGAAAGACTTAGGTACCCATTCCTCAGTATGAAAGCTTCAGTAGCGGAGAAAGCGGCGTCTTTTCCTCACACATCACGAAGGCGGGGCTGGCACTCTGATAGCACAGACTGACACGTTTGTTTAGTGCAGTTTTAGGAGACAGTGGGCCTTCAGGGTGAAGATCAAAGAGCCAAGGGAAGTGGGACAACAGAATGCCTCCCTCTTAGACATCACTCCTCTGTCACACACGTGTTGGGAGACCTAGATCAGGGGCCGGAGTCAAGAGCTGGCAAATGGTCAGAAAGCGACCTTCAGGGTGCCACATGTTAGGCCTCACGACCTTTACCTTGCCCCTTCTGTCTAGAGAGGGCTTCTATTGCTGTGATGAAACACCATGGCCAAAAGCAAGCTGGAGAGGAAGGGGCTTATCTGGCTCACGCTTCTGCATTGTAGTCCATCATTAAAGACAGTCAGGACAGGAACAGCAGGGCGGGAACCTGGAGGCAGGAGCTGAGGCAGAGGCCGTGGAGGGGGCTGCTGACTGGCCCACTCCCTATGATTTGCTCAGCCTGCTTCCTTACAGAACCCAAGAGGAACCCAGGACTACCGGCCCAGGGTTGTCCATGCCGCCATGACCTGGGCCCTCCCCCACCAGTCACTAATTAAGAAGATGCTCCACAGGCTTGCTTGCAGCCCAGTCTTCTGGAGGCATGTTCTCAGCTGCAGCTCCCTCCTCCGATGACCCTAGCCTGTGTCAAGTTGACATAAAACTATCCAGTGTTGCAGAAGTGGAGAAAGGCAAAGAAATGATGGGGAGAGTGCAGAGGTGATTGATGGGCGGCGGTGACACCAGAAGGCATCAACAGAGCATCATGGGAAGAGCAGGCTCATTGGGCTGGCTTGCTGGAGAGCCTCTTAGTGATGGGCTGTTTAGTGCATGCTGAGTGCAGGCCGTTAACCCATTTACTTGTCTAAGATGAGACAGGTGCATTCATTTGAGGTAGCATGGCTGTGGATCCAAACATCTAATAACCCTAGAAAAAATCATATTTACAGGCTTTTAAAAGGTAGGACACAGAGGCTCGACCAGGCTGACGTCATCGTTACCGGTACCAATAAGCAGCTGTGCCATTTCTCAGTCTAGTCTCTTGACCATTCCACCAATAGCTGCCACTTCCCACACTCCTCTGTGACCTTTGCTTGACAGGGGTGATGAGGGGTGACACCCTCTGTGGGTGATTTCCAACTGTCAATGTAGCTGCATCCTGGGTACATTCTAGTGCCCCAAATCTGGCTTCTCAGGGCCAGCTGGAATCTCTCTGTGCCCACAGGGTAGCAAGTCCTTTCTGCTCAGTTTTATTTTTCTCTTTGCCAGTTTTCTGGGACAGACGGCAACGTTATCTTTGGGAATTCTGCCTGCTGATTAAATGAAAATGCTTCAATAACCTCTATTGAACTCCCCACAATCAGCAGTGTCTATATATATATATATATATATATATATATATATATATACAACAAACTCTATCCGTTTCTCCCCTAAGCTGGTGAAGCAGGGAAGGACTGCTCCTTGAATTCCAGGCCATTTGGAAGTTGTTCCATTTGAATGTTTATCCAGCAGGACTCCACAACTCGGAGCCTACAAGAGGGGCGCCATTTTCTTCTGCTGGCTTCTTAGACTGAGAAATCAGGGGGTTGCAAACTGGCAAAGGTAAGAGTGAGAGGAAAGAAATAAAGCAACTGTAAAGCATGTCAGCAATTCTGAGTGTGATGGAGACCACACACAAACAGCTACTCAACCCTTCTGGCTCTTAACTCCAGTAACTAAAGCCTCAGTATTTAGGGGAAGAAACATGTATGTTTTCAACATAGAAGACAATTTCTAAGACAAAATGCATGAAACCCGTTGCACCATGGTTAATCAGGAGCTGTTTATTTTCTGACCATCTGCTCAACGCACAGCAGACCTTGGGCACTGCTTACCTTAAGCAATCTCATGCAGAATTAAGGGGTTAAGTTAAGCCAGGCACCAGCCCCAGCAATAGCAGTCCAAGAGAAAGGTGGAGTGCAGTTGCTGCTGCTACTTACAATAAAACCTTCGAGGCGTTCCTTAAGAAAAATTCAACAAGGAAGAAAAAGGTAGGCCTTAGAAGGAAGTCATTTGTCTTTAGCCGAATTCATTGGTGTATGATACAGATTGCTGCAGACATAAAACTGTCTGGAGTCTGGCTTCAGGGTTTAGGGTGGTAAAATATTCATGAGGTATAATTTTGCATAATTTGTTTAGCTACCAAGTTATAATTTAGTTATTTGGTGCATGAATCCTTCAGAAGGTCTAAAGAAGAGAAAAACAGACTTCACAAAGCTAACTCCAGCTTAGATGCAGATCCAGGTCGAAAGAAGGACATCTGGAGTGCCTTGGATAGTCACTGCACAGAAACACATCCTGGAGAACACACACACACATCTCTTTGCATACAATTAATTTGCAATTGTAACTTAATTAATACTGTAATTAATTTATTATAACAGCATTATTTCCATTTCCTACTGCCCCCTTGTGCTGGGCGTTTTATATAGACTAGATACCTAGTTTTGCTTGGCATGTGAGGTAACAGAAGCCCAAAGGAATGAACTCAAGACAGTCTTGATTTCAGCAAGATGTATTTAGATTATAGAACTCCTTGATATAAGGGGTTTGGAAGGTAGCAAATGTGGTCATTTTTTCATTCAGAGCACAGGCGTAGCTCATCTGTGTTCAGTACCAAGGACTAACAGGTACATTTGTCAAAAGGATTCTTGCCCCCAAAGGAGGTCCAGTCTAGTTGAGAGGAAGATCAGCTAGCAGACAAAACTAGGTGTTGTGAAGGTAGGACAAGCTGGCATGGCAGAGCTCTTGCCAAGCTGCAGCCAAATTACAAGTAGGAGAAACTGGGCCCAGCCTGGTGCGGCTGCCCCGTGACACTGCATCACTGTGACATAGGATGCCCACAGTTCTTCGGAGCATCTGTAGGCGCGACTCTTCCTCTTCTGACCCATTGTCCACACAGACAGTACAGGGTGGTCAGAAAGTCATCATATCTCTGGGTCATCTCTGGGGTTCTTAAGAGCACTGAAAGCAGCGAGGTTGGTTGTGTGCTCAGTGCTCCAGCTTGTGCCTCAGAAGGAAAAGCAAAGCCTTCAGCAGCTTCCCATTGACCTCAACAAAAGGCCCATTAGTGTCACAGAAGACAAGCCCTTTGCTCTCCCAGCAAGAGCAAGGCTCTTGCTCTTTCCCCATGGTTCTGCTTCTCAGATCCTTACAGCTGGATTTCACTCCAAGCAACACATTCTCATCTTCAGCCTGCCTTGCCTTTAAGCTTCACCCACTCTAGTCCTCTGACTCCCGGGGGCCAGGCCCCATGCACCCCCTGTTGCTGTGGAACTTTCTTCTCTCACCCTCATTTAAGGCAGAACCTTCTCAGTGTGAATGAGTAGTCAGGAGTCCACAGTTAGTACTGCTCTAAACCGGGTGAGTTTTGAAACACAGTCCCATCATTTGCTGGTTCTCTGGCCTCAAGGAAAATTCATAACTGTCACTGTGTCACTATTTTTCTCATCTGTAACAGGAGGATAATGGCAGAACCAATGAATGACCTTGGACCTCCGTGAGGAATGAATGCGATTAAACTCGGAAAAGCATTTAGACTGAGGTGGAGCACATTCTCAGTGAATGTTAGCTACTGTTAGGATAATGCTTGCCTGTGATATCATCAGAACAATTTATCATCCACACGCATGCACACACACACACTAGGTAATCCTAGCAGCATGCCAATGTTAGCTACTGCTGTCACAGCTACTGGCTAACATCATCCTGAAACTTCCCGTTCCCCTGATCAAGCCCAGGTCACGGACCCCTAAAGGGTGGAGATCTGGTGGCATGCAAGTGGAGTGCACTGTTGCTGGTCCCAGGCTGGCATGTGAGGAGGAGCAGAGGAGCAACCTGTTCCCGCTGTGATCAGGAACTCACTGTGAAGATGATGTTAAGCAGATACTGTGTAAGCTTCCTGACAGGAATGGAAGGCTGCAGAGAGCATGGGAGGAAGGGCTGGGTGAGTCAGTGACAAGAGACGGAGGGAGGACACCTGGGGTCGGGGACAAGCACTGGCTTGAGGCCTGTGCACCTCTAACTGGTAAGAATGGCCTCCTGCACACACTGGTCACCCATATGTCCAACAGCCCCTGGCTGGAGGGGACAGCTGGCCTAGCGAGCCATTACGCCAGAGCTGTAAAAATAGCGATGGGGACGAACAGGAAGGAATTCTTGTTCATAAACATAAGAATCCTACATGTAAGCAAAATAGATTTGATTGCAAAATGACTACCCTAAAACTGTAATTTTGTATGAATTTTAAAACCAACCTTTTACAGATTACAACGGCAATGCATATTCATTGAGATATGCAGAAAAGCAGACAAAACATGAAAAGCACCAGAATAACTACACTGATGTGTCTCTGCCTGTCCTGTTCTCCGGACTGTGCACGTGTACACCACGGAAGCTGAGCCTGAACCTTGCTATCCCTCCCTTGTCTGGGCAGCCCAGTCCAGGCTCCACCAGGCCTGGAGTCCCACTCAGATTATTACATGAGAGGCCAGAGATAGGAGTTGTATTTTGTTCAGTGCCTTTAGTGCCTGGCAACGGGCATGTCTCTGCCGGGGCTATCTGAGACCTGACTCTAAGCCAGAGCCTATTGGCTACCACCAGCCTCCCAACTATTTCTTGGCAGCTCCTGGCTGGCCTCTCCCATGGTCCCAGATGACATTGCTCCTACAGCTGAGCCATCCTGGGACTCTGATGGCTGGTTCGTGTTTCTGAGTCCTTTTGGACACTGGGCTCAGTGGTTTTTCTGGGACTTGCAGGCCCTCCTCTAGATGTTGGAAATCCAGAGCCTAGATATGGAGGTATAAGTGCACATGCGCGAGTGTGTGTGTGTGTGTGTGTGTGTGTGTGTGTGTGTGTGTGTGCGCACATGTGGGCCCAGTTTTAGCTCTTAAGTCCTGGCTCGTTTCTGGGGATGGGTGGGCCCTCGCCTCGCCTCCGTAGCTCTACTGCAGAAGATCTGATAGGAATGAGACCAGGATCCTAGGCCTTGGACAGGAGTTTATAAGGTGACATGATTTTAGGAACACGGGGCATCCTAGGTGACACAGCTGGGTCGTAAAGTCTGCCCCAGGCTCCCTTGATCTCCCTTGGCTGAAGTCATCATCCATCTAGAGCCTGGGTGAGGACCAAGCCTGGAGTGGAAGCCACAGCCTGAGTCAGACTGCAGAACTGAGAGGACAGGGTGGAGGGCTTGGGAACAGAAGCCCGTCATCCTTAGGAAGAGAAGGTTTCTAAGTCTGGGGTGTAGTTGGGTGGCTGCTTGTCTCCACCGCACAACGCCCCATGTTCAATCCCCAGTAGCTCCTAAACTGAGTATGGTGGCACAAGCCTGTGAGCCCAGCATCCAGGAGGTCATCCTTGACTACATAGTAAGTGCTCGGGCAGCCTGGGCTACATGGGATCCTGTTTCAAAACAATTACCATATCTGTTTTCTCATCCCAAGCAAGAACAGCACATGCAAATCTCTTGGCAGACGAGCGGGCAGCTGCCACTGGCCATGGCCAGAGATGAGTGCTCACCCACCCCCTCAGCACGTGGCAGCTCAGTGTGCTAGCGGGGAGGTGTTTCCTAGCTGTGTCGCCAAGGTGCTCCATGGCGGAGGCAGGGCTGTGCACTGCAGCCCATGCTAGCACAGAGCTGTCTTCATGCAGGGCCCCTTCTCTCTTCTCCCCCACCTTCCCTCTTCAGTCCCCAGGCACCTTTATGTCAGCATGGTAGAGGGAGGGAGGCCCGAGAAGCAAGACAGACGGGTTCTAGCAGCAGTCTATCATTTGAGGACCCCAGGGACTAAGCCTCTCTTAGCAAAGTCCTGCAGCAGTAGGGTTGGGGTGAGGTGGAGTGGCAGAAAACAGAGGAGGCTGCTGTGGGATAAGGCCTGAGCTGAGACTCAGGCTGGCCGGGGAGACGGCGTGTGCTGTCTGCCTGGTCTGCTGCAGTCCTGCCGGATTAGATAGTTGCTAAACTCAGGAGTGATTTTGTCTCTGCATCAGGCCTAGTAATTGGTGCTTTTTCTACTAAGTCATAATTATGAAATTTTAAGACTCCAGGAGACCCGTAGGGGCAGACTCTGTCCCTTTATCTTCTAGCAAAACAAAATGATAACATTATTTAGATATTAGCATATTTGTCTCAGCCTTCTATTTGTAAGTCAAAAAATTTTAACCAACTCTCAGCATATTTTAACCCTTATTTTTCTTTTGGGGATGTGGACCCACAGATTTTGGTCACAGTGGGAACTCCGGCCCAAAGCATGTGACACCCCGCCTAACCTCTCATCTTTAAGGGCAAAATAATTGGCAGGTGTGGCATTCAATCAAAAGCCATTACCTCAGTTAAGGGTCTCCTGGGCAGACAGCTTTTGGATCTTTTGTAACAACAGTAAACAGAAGGCGATTTTCACACTGTGCCTCTTCACATCCTCTTCCTAAGGCCTTACCTGCACTGTTCATTGCAGGAACACAGACTTAGAGCATCCATGAGGCTTGCGCGGGATCAAGCCAGACAATAACTCCATGGACAGATGTGGATGGGAGGGGCTCGTGAGGCGCCACCGGTAGCCTAGGGAGGAAAGGTCAGCCTTCTTCACAGATATGGCTGCTCCTAGGTTGCCCATGCTCCTGCAGGTAGTGCTGACAGCTTCAGTGGGGAAAAAGGAGGAGGAGGAGATGACAATGAGATGGACGAGAGGCAGGATAGACACACGTGCCTGGAGCCCGGAAGGAGTTGAGGGTACCTATGATCAAGACATGTGATCTACATGTGTGGAATTGTCAATCATACATTGAAATATTACATATAAAAACAGATGTATACAAATTTTGGTATTACTTCTGGGCAACTGATGAAAGCGTCAGCCAGTTATTTCAGTTGCCTTTTACATTTTATTGAGAGAGACTAAAAATGCCTGGTGTTAAAGACACTTGCTTTGGCTTGCACAAAACTGGATATTGGTCCCCTGACTGTGAGGGGGTGGTCAGAAGCCACCACTCCTGCGTAAAGAAAGGCAGTTCTCACTAGGACAGAAAAGGGCCACACGAATGAAGAGTCCGGTGAGGGCAGTGAGGGGAAGGCTTCGGCCTTCAGCAGGACTGCAGATCACCCACCTGGCTGATGAGGAAGGTCTCGGAGGATTCACAGGGCTGGAGGCAGAGGGGCAGGCATGAGGCATGTTAGGTTTACAGGTTAAAATATGGTAACAAACAGCCCCCTAAACACATCGGCTTGTGTGAAATCGGTGAGCCTTCTTTCTATTCCTTGTTTGGTGTGAGCGCTTGCCTAACGACCGTCAAGAATGCAACTGTCAAAACAGTGAAGGAAACATTTAAGCTCTGTGCATTTGGGGGTGTTAATTACACCTTAAAACAGACAGTCATCGCTTTCCTTCTCGCAAAATACTCCAAAGATGGGTCCATAGGTGACTCGGCTTCGTGACCTGTCTGTTCATCAACTCCATCTCTGATGCCTGGGAAAGAGAAGAAGAGGAAGAGGATCCTGGAACCCCAGGAAAGACGCCTGCTTGCAGGTTAAGGCTAAGTTGGATTTGACACCTCTCTTCCACTCTGTTGCTGCAGGCTGGCTGAGTCACAAAGCTATAGGAACACTGAGAAATACAAACCAGATCTGGAAGTCATGTGACCAGCTAGAGCTCTGTGGGGTCTACTGTGGAAGTAAACCGAGGAGGAGGAATCAGGAGTGAGCTGTGGAGTCTTGCTGCCTGAGGTCGCCATGATGGCTCCTGATTCCCCAGAGCCTCGGAACTGCAGGGAAGGCCTGCAGAGTCATCAGGGGCAGGACGGGCCTGGCTGCATTGATGTTTGCTCTGAGGGAGGCAGATGGAGAGGGACGCAGTTTGGACAGGGATGGGAGGGTCAGAGGCGGTGAGATCACAGCAATGTTGGGGAACCTGGGAGAGACAGCTGGCATGCGGGTGGGGTGGAGGCAAAAGTGGCCCAGGAAGCCTCCAAGCCTCCAACGGGGAGATGTTTAATAGAGGAGGCAGCTGTTGCTGTTGGTTAGGGCGTGGCCGTCTGCAGCCAGGGCCTTAGGGAACACTTCTTCCTGAGCGGAAGGTGGATGAAGGTAAAACTGAACAAGAGTTGGAGGCTGACAGTGATGAGAAGCAATCCAGCTTCTCTTGGTCCCAACCAATTGTGCCTACAACTCCCTCCACCGGACCCTGACTCCTGTAGTGTCTGCTGCAGGCTTCTCCCTCCCCCCCTTTCAGTAGAACCTCCTCCCTTTCCCTTTCCTAAATCTCAACTCTGGGCACACCCACTTTGTGACCTCTATTGACTTCTATTTTGCATTGTAAAACATCTGCAAAACAGCACACGGAAAGATCGGGAAGGTGTGGCTGGCTTCTAGGCACGAGAGGAATGAGGGAGGAATGGACTAGCTGAAGCCGAGCCCCTAGCAGCGTGGTAAGAGAGGAAGCTATGGTGGCTGTGGCTTGTGAATCCTGACCTGCCAACGGGTTCCTGCTGAGAGCAGTGCCCTAGCCATGAAGAGGGCCGGGAGCTCTGAGCACAGTGTCAGTGCCACTCAGGGCACAGACACTTGTTCTGATTCTCCTCCCCTCCCCATTGGCTCTAGAGATGGCACCCAAGGCCTTGCCCACACCAGGCAAGCGGTTTTCCACTAAGCCACACCCCAACCCTGATACATGTTAAATTCTTAGACATCTAGGCCTAGTGCAATGAGCGTGAGTTGCATATTCATCCCTCAAGTGCAAACGGGCCTTTATTAAGCCCCTCAAGCATCTCCACACCCTGCACCCCCCATCCATCAAGGTTCTTTCCGTAAGTCAAGATGTTAGGCTGATGGTCACGTGCAGAGGGATGATTCGTCAAGGTGCAGGGCCTCCTTTGAGCCCTTTTAACTTCTTTGAGACTTAGTTTCATCATCTGACCATGGATGGAGTTGAACTACAAGATATTCAACATCTCATCACATGATGGCTCATGAGGTTCACACAGGTCAAGGAGCTCATTCCCCAAAGCATCTGTCTGTCTTTCTATCATCTATTACCTATCTATCATCTGTCTGTTACCTATCTATCATCTATCTGTCTATCTTCTCTCTGAGACATTTGAGTGTGCGATTTCTCTCTTCCTTCCTTTTGAGGCAGCAGCGGGTCATAGTTCTGGCTACCATAACAAAATATGGGGTTTATAATTTCTGCATACCAGAAGGTGTCGTGTCCAAGATCAAGCAACCAGCAGACTGGTCTGGTAAAGGCTTCCTTTCTGGTTCACAGAGGGTAGCTATAGTTGAGTCCTCTGATGATGGAAAGTATAAACAAGCTTCCTCAGGCCCCACCAGACACCAGTCAGTAGATCATAGACTTCCCAGGCTCTGAGCAAGAAGTTTCTATTTATAAATCTTGCTGTAAGCTGTTCAGTAAAATGTATGGGTGTCCATTGTATGCAGGTTGGGCCCTTGCCCCAACAGATCACACCAGACCATAATGAGCCATTCGTGTGAAGTGTAGGTGGAAATCAACCAGCCCCCAACAGATCAGACCAAACCATAATGAGGCTTTCATGTGAAGTGTAGGTAGAAATCAAAC
>REGO01000292.1:1415870-1432570 GCA_010120015.1 Rhombomys opimus | reverse complement strand
AAATAAAAAGAAATCCTCAGTAAATAAATCTGTTGAAGGATTGAAAGCTCACAGCCATGACTGAAATTGAGAAGCCCCAGTTATTTGTGTGTGCAGAACCCTCGGGCTCCTCATAATCAGGGGTGGCCAGGGAGGGTCAATAGAAGCAGCACTTTGCATTTACAGTCTATACTAGAGAACAGAGCCTGGGGCTGTTTTGGAGACACCTTCAGCACTGCCTCCTTCAGTGCTCTGCTCACTGGATGTGGTCCTTCCAGGGAAGAAGGATTGTGCTAGTCAGCTCTCTGTTACGGCAAGTAGACAGCAGCCTGAGGCAGTCAGCTTATAAAGCTGGAAGGTTCACTACAGCCCACTTTCCTCATTCCTGTCAGGCTTGTGGTAAGGAAGGAGAGTGTGTGCTGAGCAAAGCAGTTTACCTCAGGAACTGAGAGAGTGAAGAAGCGGGGTCCCACTGCTCCCCTTCAAGAGCACACTCCCATGATTAGAAGACCTTCTGCCGAGCTCCACCTTTTAAAGCCCTACCATCCTCCAATAGCCCAGGCTGGTGACCAGTCCTTTAACATTTAGATTTTGAGGAGATATTGCAGAGCCAAACTATAGCAAGAATGAGATTGTTTCTCTATCTGGAGTGAGACAACATTCCTTTCAGTGGGCCATTTAAGATTGGAAGCAGCAGCCAAGAGTATAGCTACAGACGTCACTGGGCTTTTAAGCCATTCATGTAAGGGTAGGGAAACGCTCCCGAGCATTCTGTCTGACAAGCATGCTTCTCCAGCTTTGGCGTTGGATCTCTTTTCTCTCCTCTCTGGCTTTAGAATCCATTCCTTGTTCTTCATAGCTGCACTATAGTCAGGAATCCTCCAATGTCATTTCCTTTGCATCCATCCTGGCCCACCGCCCAGGCAACTCTGTCAATTCTCTCTGTCCTTAAGTGGTGTCAAGAGGTGACGCTAGACTGGACAGTGAAGAAATAGTCAAGGGAGGCAAAGCCACACAAACATGGCTGTGAGAGGTTCCTTCCTACTCTCTGATGATTTTGGAGAAGACACTTAACCCTTCTGTTTTCTCCACAGTAACATCTGCAAAGTCTCCAAGGCATCAAAATAAACGCTAACCTTTCCCTCTGTCATTTCATGTGATTGAATGCAGCAACGGTAGCTCCAAGGCCTGGCAGGCAGCCTGTCTTCTTAGGGTACCCAGAGCTGAGCTCCAGGGTTCAGGAGGAGATGTTAGTCTCAGAAAGCAGGAAGGCAGAGTTGGAGCACTGGAGAAAAAGCAAGCTTAGCAGAAAGAATCCAAGAACAACTGAAACTTCTCAGAAACCCTTTTTAAATATTAGGCTGCAGGACCCTAGGTCTTGGCCCTCAGAAGCCTGTCTCTGACACAGACAGGCACAGTCTGGTCCACATGGACAGTCCTGGAACCCAGGACAGTAGTTACCCTCAGGATCAGGGTTGGTCACAGGGAGGACAAGTGTGAAGGAACTTGAGATGAACCCCAACCACACCAGCTCAGTGTGAAAAGCAACGTAGGATTTGCACCTTTGCTGAGGGTCATACACAGCGTGGTATTCCCTTGGCTGAAGCCTGAGCAAACATCCTTGGCCTCTGTCCCCAAGAGGAAACTCCCTCTACACCCCAAATTGCTTGTTTATTAGCAAATGTGAATAATGTACAAATTAGGCCACCTGCTCCTGTTGAATTAATTTAGGGTATGCTGGGGCTGGGATGGAGTGGCTGATGGTTAGTTAACACAATCATGCAAATTAACACATGGCTGACTTCTAGGCAGATCCCCACTGTCCGCAGCAGGGGCCCTAAGGGAAATCAGGCAGCAGACCTTAAAGAAAGCAATAATCGTTGCCTTATCTGTGCTGACAGTTTCTTGCTGCTTTCTGCCGCAGCCTTTGGGGGAGAATATCCAGCATCTGTATTTATTTATTCATTCATTCATTTATTTATTTTTTTATTGCCCGGTGATGCAGGAAACCACCACAACAACAACAACAAAAACAAGAACAAAAAACAAAAAATTGTGGAAAGGCTAACTTGACGGCTGACGTCCAGCACCAGCGTCCCTCTTCTGAGCAGATGCTTACTCGTGTCCCCTGGGACACCTCTCTGAGTGATTGAGCCACTCATAATCAACAGAGTTATTCAGAGCTCCCAAGAACGCACCTGCCCAGATTCCCTTGGTGAATGGCTTTTTCCACATGCCAGGGACAGGGGCAACTGGAATGTTGAATCTCAGATTCATAGCACTCAGCTCAGTCACAGCAGATGAGTGGAGAGAGGCAGAGTTGTGTGGGACACAGCTTGAACCGACACGCTAACACACACGTGTGCAAGGATGGGCATCGATGGAATCTGCTTTTCACTATGCAGTGTGAAAGGGCTCTGTTGGGGTGAGCAGGTGCCAAAGGGGCCTGCCACCTCTGTATTATTGGTAGTGCAGCAATGCGGAGTGTGATATGCTGTCACCCCATAGCCTGAAGACCCAATTAATCGAGTCACAGGTTGGAGACACAGATTCTTTTGTTACAGTCTTCAGTAGCAGTCTGGACCGTGGCAGCTCCCTGCTGTGTCACGAACGCACATGTGCTCCTGTGGCCACCAGGTGTTAGGGCGGGCAGGCTCTGTGAACACGTCCTTCTGACTGGGGGTGTCTAGCCTGGTCTCCACTCCTCATGCTCTGTGACTCTGAGTGACACGAGGGGGAGGGGTGCCTGACCCAGCAGGCCTTGATGATGCCTCTGCACTCTTTTATGGACTAAAGACCATAAGGCCACCATGCTGTCAGAAGAAATAGGGGAAAGAATAAGGTAGGTCAAAGAATAAGATCCTATTACAGACAAAAACAAACTAAACAAAACAGAAAACCAGGCAGAGGTATAAAGATAACTATATAATGTTAATCTCTTGGTTAAATATTCATTTGCAAAATTAAAAGTAATTCCTCACAAAAATATCAAACAGAAAATATTACAGTAATAACAATTTTGTTTTAAAGTTTGCATCATACCTGGGCCTAGCGTCATATGCCTATAGCCTCATCTTCTTGGAAGGCTGAGACGTGAGGATCCCCAATTCAAAAGCAGTTGAGCAACTTGGTGAGATCTTGTTTCAAAATTAAACTTTAGAAGGACAGGAAACATGTACGGCGAGATGGCTCAGTGGGTGAAGGCACTGGCTGCTAAGCCCAGTGACCTGCAACTCCCCAGAACCCACTTGGAAGAAGGTAAGAGGTGATTCTCCAAGACGACCTCTGTTCTTCACGCCTATACAATGAACAAACAAACAAATGTAATTAACAAAAGAGGCCTGGAGATGTAGTTGAGCGGAATAGAGCTTCTGCAGCACGCATGGGGCCCTAGGCTTGATTCTCAGCCACACACGCATGTACACAGCCACTCGGCCACACACACACGGCTTACACATCCATCCTCTAGGTTTTTACATGTCACATCACACATATAGGAGGCTGCGTGCAGTATTAATTAATTTTTGCTAAACACCTTGAAGAGAGCCGACTATACATACAGCTGCTAAGTTGGTGAGTTCCGTCCATGAGTGGCTCTACTCGGCGTGTGTACACAAACAAACAGATCTAATTTAAAGTTGACATCCCCCAACTGGTAATGGATGTCACTCCATCGTATCTGTGGAGGCAGGACGATTTTTTAAACAGTTTTCTGAAACGTTCTGTCCTTCCTCATGGGTAATTTGTCTGTCACTTTCTGACGTTCCTTTGCCCTGCTGGCTCTGTGAGCAGCTTCAAAGCCTGAATTTCCCTGCAGGCTAAGGCACAGAACAATAATTCTGCACAGAAACAGCTGCTTTGTTATGCTTGAGGAAGGAATTGTGAAGATGGGCGATGTAAACTAAACTCTCCCGCTGCATTTGAAGAGATCTTGACAGCTCAAGTCTCACAGGTCTCTGTTCTGTTCCTTGAAGACTCCACACTGTGAAGAACCCACCCTGTGAACACATTGGTTCCCTGGGAAAGCGTCCGGGTCTGGGGACTTAGGCAATGGAAACATACTGCATCCTCGTTCTGAAGGCGAGGACGCCAAGACCATGGTGTCAGCAGGGCTGGACTCTTCAGGGGCCTCTCTCCAGGTGCTTCTCCAGGTGCCTCTCATGGTTGTTCCTTGGCGTGTGGGGGTGCCTCTCCATCTCCTCTTGTGGCCACAGAGTCACTCGCGATTGGAGCTTACCTTGATGACCTTGTTCTACTCAATGGCTTCTTCAAAAACGCATCTTCAAATACAGTCACAGTCCGAAGTTCTGAGAATTAGGACCTCAAGATGTGACTTTATGTTTCGATCTGAAATGTCCACGGAAGGCTTTTGTACTTGGTATTGTTTAAAACTGGTGAAATTTTTATTACTTGAAATAATGATCTCTCTCTCTCTCTCTCTCTCTCTCTCTCTCTCTCTCTCTCTGTGTGTGTGTGTGTGTGTGTGTGTGTGTCTCACTAGGAGGCAAACAGCTTACTTTATCACAGTCTTCCACTATAATATGCTGATTTGCACTAAGCCTAAAATCCATGACCTCCTAACTAAACTGTGTGTGAGAGAGAGAGACACAGAGAGAGAGAGAGACAGAGAATGTGCATGTGCCATATTGGGCCTTGAGCACGCCAAGTATGCCAATCACATGCCCCATATTAAGTTATATTAGTTCCCTTTTGCTTTATAACTTGATTTATCTCAGGTATTTTGTTACAATACCAATATAGTAACATACAAATTGGGAGACATAATTCAATCCATAACATTGGGGTTTGCTCTTGGCATAAGCCAGTGTAGTTTCCAAAACATGCCCTTTATCCTGAACCTTATATTTTTCTTCTAAACATGTTTTGGGTGGCATTTTGAGCCAAGGTTTCTCTTTGTAGCCTTGGCTGTCCTGGACTCACTTTGTAGAGTAGGCTGGCCTTGAACTCACAGAGATTCTCCTGCCTGTGCCTCCCCGAGTGCTGGGATTACAGGTGTGCACTACCATGCCCAGCTCTGAACCTTATATTTTTTATTCCCACCTAATTTTCAGATCCAGTTCTCAGCTTTCCCTGAGGCTGGCTCTGGTGGAAAAGAAGAGAGCTACTCTGACCAACAGATAGAGTAGCTTTCCTGGACAGTGACTGCTCACCCTGTACTACTCGTGAACCCATGAGACTGAGTTTTTAATTTTAAGTCATCGCAGTCTTAATGGCTGCACCTGGATAGATGCTATTCTCTTGAATAGTATAGTCCTAGAGCAAATGAGCAGACACAGCCCCGGCACATGTGGATCCTGTAGAGCTGGAGCCCCATAGCACCCCCTTTTTCTGCACCCACTCTGCAGTCTCTGCTATTAGCTTGAAGTGGTCTTTTGAGAAGGCAGCTATCACAAAAGTTGGCTCTAGTATGCAGTCCCTGCCACTAGCTTCAAGTTGGGGTGCCCATAAAGAGCTGCCTTGGTTTATTGCTTTGCATACAAAAGTCTCCAAGAGACCAGATGAGCATAGCCAGGAATGTTCTTAGCCACAGTGGAAAAGTTCTTGGCTACAGAATTGTATGTCTGTGGAAATATTAGCCTGGGAGATTGGTTGAAAGCAATTTTGAACCCACCATGGACCCCTTTTTAGGTGCTTTTTCTGAAAGTGCAAGATAGAAAATTCAGGGCTTGGGATACAATAGACAGTCTCCACACTGCTTATTCATTTTTTAGCATTGGTTAGTAATGTCTCCTACTGGAAATCGTTAAGTTCTTTGGAGAATCAAGTCACTTCTGCTCACTTTCATCATGCCCCAGGCTCCGTGAGGCTCAGGTAGGCACCAATTTGGAGCGCTACCATTTTTATTTGTTATTTCACAGAGGTAAGCAGGGTGGGAGTTACCCAAGACAATGAAGGTAGCCATTACCCTTCATCGGGCTAAGTATATAATTTCCCCAGTGATCCTCTGAGTAATAACAAAAACTTATGTGAGGTACATGTAGTGTTATATTCCCTGGGGCTTAATATGGCTCTCAGTAAAATTGATTTTCTGAAATCTTGCAATATACCCCATCACACTAAATGAAACCTGCACTGCTTTTATAAGAAGTGATTGGATTTCGTGTGATAAATTAACCCTCACCGTCAGAGAGGTGTCGGGTAATAGGATGGTTCATTTCAGCCCCCATAGAGGCCATCCTGGATTTTAATTTTTCTACAGGACTTGATTTAATTCCCTCTGGGATTAGAAGGAGGTCTTACCCCACCGATAGTCTCCGAGGACTTAGCTGGCATGGCCGAGAGGAATTTCTGTCTTTGCGGTAAGGGGCATTGCTGCCCTCCGCGGTCAGAGGATAGAGGTGACACCAGCGGTGAATTCCGGAGACCCCTTAGGGAAGTAGATCTTGTGGAAAGGTAGAGGGGGCTTTATCTTTATCTAAGAGAAGGATTGCTTCTCCCATCTCCGAGGTGTGCAGCCCCTCCTCGCCTGCTTTTTAAGCTTTATATATTGTGTTTATATTCATATTCACACTTCTTGGGTGGCTGAAATCAGCTTTGCAACTCTGAGAGCAAACGACTGGCTATCTGAAACAGAGCGTTCCCTCTGTAAATAAGCCTGGGAACCATGTTTTAAGCCACCCAAGGGGGACATCTTCCTTAGGAAGGGAAAAGTAAGTGTGATTGGGCTTTAATTCAATCCATCCCTAGGAGACAGTTCCTAAGGTAATGTAGCCTGAGAGAAAGCAAAGCCAAAGGAAGGGCAGGTACTCCTCTGTGGGGGTGGGGTGGCCCAGAATCTGTTAGGACAGGAGCCCAGCTCTCTCTGACAACATTGAAATCCAAGGGACATTGTGTACCACAAGCCTGGGCAATCCATAGCAGCCCTGCTTACTGGGCAATAGTCTACATTCAGGCAACACGCTGCCCAGAATCAGCTCCCCTCAGTGTGGTGGGTTTGGCAAAAGCAACAGACCCTCTGAGGGCAGAAACAGATGAGGCTCGGTCTGACCAAGAGCCATTTCCTCTGTCCATGGCATCTCGAGTCCAGGTCTGCACGTACTCGTGCTATAAGTATGTGTATGAATGCTGGAGGACAACTTTATGGAGTTGCTTCTCTCCTTCCACCTCTATATGAGTCCTGGGACTTGAACTCAGGTCACCAGCCCCTCCAAGTGGCTTTACCACTGAGCCATCTTGGAGGCCCTGATATTTTCTTTATTACAGATGATGGCATGCAGCTGCCCTGGGTTGACTCCCTTCCTGTTTACCTGCATTCTTGGTGCACAGCCTGGGTGCCAAGCATATGGGGTGCTCAGTAAAGGCTGGTTGAGAGAGAAGGATGACAAGAGTTCACTGAGCCAGAAGCAGCGGCTGCCCTGAGCAGTTTAGGTGGAAACCCTAGGAGGGCAGCTGGGACAGGTTCCTCCCCGGGTTGTGAGGCCACGTCACCATGGCCTTTCTGCAGAACATCTCCTCATGCACCAGCGAGTCTTGTTTGGTTTTATATTACTGTGCCGAGACCTGGAACATGAACCTTGCCCCTGAGCCCTGGCAAGTTTGATACAGAGCCTGGATTCACCTGAGCTCTAGCTCTCGTTTCATCTTTAGACAGAGAAAATGAAGCCGGGCAGTAGCTCGGTCCATTAAGTTCTTGTCCTCAACAGTGAGGACCTGGTGACCTCCAACCGCCCCCCTTAGAAGAGGCAGAGTGGAGAGACACTTGTGACTGCGCAGTCACAAGGCAGCAACGGCTGCCAGAGCCCTGGGCCTGCTGGCCAGTTAGGCTACTGTTGGTAAGTAAACATGAGTCTCAGACCAAGCCCCAGACCAAGGAGAGTCTCAAAAAATAAAGGGGATAACACCTGGAGAATGATACCTGAGGCCAAATGTTAGCTTCCCCACCCCCACCCCGTGCATACCTGTGTATGGTTTCTGTATACACGGGTGCATGCGTGCAACTGCCCTCACACACCACAAAATGGAGAAGATTGGACCTGAGATCTGTTTATTGTTTTTCTTTGGCCTCAGGAGGGATATGATGGGTGCTTGTGTGTGTGTGTGTGTGTGTGTGAAAGAGAGAAAGAAGAGGGAAAGGGAGAGTAAACCAGAGCACAACCCCTTTCTCTGAGGTTGCAAAGGGCACCTTCCCAGAGAGCCTGGCCCTTCCATAACATGCTAAATGATAATTTTTAATTAGTTCTTACTTTCTTCGTATTGCAGCAAGCAATCCTGGCTTCCACCTTTCGTGTCTATAAATAAGGGCATTTGACAGAATTGCAGGGTATTTATATCTTCTACCTTCTGTTCTATCTCACAGGAGTGTGTTATTCCAGGAGAGGCCTATGTTCCCACGCTACTCCCAAAGGTGAAGACAGAGGCAGGCTTCCTAGCACAGGCTTCCCAGAGTTAAGTGCCCGCTTGTGAGACACTGCTTGGCCCAGATGTGGCCAGATGGGCTGAGCATTAGGTCCTTCTGCCTGCTGAGCTGATTTCAGAGACGCGCTCTGTGGGCTGTCACTGTGGCTGCCGGGCTCTGGCAAAGGCCCTCAAGTACCTGTTTCTCAGATCTGCTGTTGCATTCATAGAATTAAGTCCCCCGGGAACCTTACCAGGGAGGCAGCGGATAAATGCCTTGAGTTTTACAGGCCCTATCCCTGATTTGGAGGTGTTCTTTTCTGGCTAAAAGCAACGGAGACAGAACACCGGTAGGAAAGCAATTCCTCTTGCAAGCTCAGCCCTGTTTTGGTTTTTGAAGGAACCACAGGGTCTGTGTTTCTCCTGCCAGCACAGGTCGCGTGTCTAAAATATTAGTGGGAGGGGAAAGAGGGTGAGCGCTGAGGCAGCTCAGGAGCCACTGTCCTTGGTCCTGAACATAAGCGTCAGGTCGGATGGCAGCAGCCTCCCATCAGGACCAGCATGCACAGGAAGGAAGAACAGAGATGAGGCCCATCTTAAGGGATAGCGCTGGAGAAGACGTTTTTATTTTTAACAATAGAAAGGCTTTATTTGGCAGAAGTTCAGTTTTTCTTTCTGAAGAGCTAACTTTAAAAGGAAACTGCAGTTTCTGGTTTCCTGCTGAAGAAATGTGGCTGTGACGCACACGTTATAGCGTGGCTTATGCTGTATAATGTTTATTGAGCTTGTGTAGGTTTGGCAGGTACAAACGGCTTTCCTTTCCCATGTGAGGGTGTCATGGGTCATTGTGCCCCACCCCTTCATCGGGCTCTGTCAGCCCGTGTCGGCAATGGCTGAACCTTCCCCTTACACTGGTTAGTGAGACTTGCACACACAATATTTACCAACCAGGGTCAATTCTTGGCCAATATTAAAAATTTCAGCCATCCGATCTATGTCTTCTGAGACACACACACTCTCTGTTCCCTTCTGTCCTGTAAAGCCTCCTCCTAAGTTTCTAGAAGTGTCTTTCATCTCACCACAATCTCTTGTCCTTGGAAAGGGCTCCTCACGGAGGAGAGCAGACAAGAGCAGCACCCAGAAGTCTTCATGCCACCGCTGACAACCTGAAGCATTTCTGAGAACAGTGTTTTCAGTGTTTTCAAATGGAAACCAAAATCAAGGCGTTTGCAGTTCACCAGCCACCTGTCTCCAGCAAGGAAGTGTAAGGAGCCTGCACAACTGTTGTAGAATGTAAAGGCAAACAACTGTGTTGCTCTGTCTATTTCTGGTTAATTGAGAAAATTATTCCATTTAGTCAGGAGTAAAACGTTTCAGATTTTTCTTCTTATATCTCTGCATGTCTGGGGAAGCAGGCAGCAGTAAACAGTCATGCCCCATTTTGTTTCTAGTTAAATGAATTGTCATAATAGTAATTACCAGTGAAAACCTCTGGTTTTGGCACAGCCTGACAGGGTTTTCTCAGTGCAAAATGTGAGCTTTCCTCTGATTTTCTCACCCTTGCTTGGCCTTCCAGCTCCCCGGACTGACCTCCACAGTGGTTGAGCACTTACCCTCGGAGGTTGGTATTGTATTTCTTTCAAGTTTGGATGTGCTATCTTAAGAGACAGTTACACACGGTGCTATTTTTGTGTGTCTTACTGCTTGATTAGTTTTCTAGAGAAACCATATTCCTGAAACCAGAGTTTGGTTGCTCATCTTTGTTTCTGTCTCTTCTTTCCATGTGACCGTGGAGGAGGCCCACCCATGCAATACGGCATTCGTCAGGGTGCTTATGTGAGACGTCTTGTCTGGGGTGTGATAGGATGACTCCATGCAGGGGCTTGATATAATGGTTTTCCTCAAGTCTGAGCACCTTTATGTCTTAACAGATATACACACACATCCCTAAAAAACAGGAAAAGGAACCACTCCTAGATCACACTCTAGGCCTATTGCATTTGACTATCTGGCACTTGTCTTTGTAGGAAATCCCCCCAAAGCACACTGAAGCTGGAAAACATCTCAGTTAGACTATTTGGATAATTGTCAAAGCTCATCCCGTAGCCCCAGGGCTTTTGGCCTGATACCTGGACCTGACTTAAAATGCTGGGATTTGCTTCACATAGCTAATGCTGACAGGTGTGTTCTGACATTAGTTCTCTTCCTGGCCTCATGCACTGAGAGCTGGTTAAGCATGAGGCTGTGTTGAAGCTCAATTTTGCAAGCTAGCAAAAAGTCCATAAGGCCCACTTGGTGACACCGACCAAGCTTATGGGTCACAAATCAGGAGATTTGGTTATATTGTTATCAAAGGCTCAGCCTTGACCATGCAGTTTGTCAGAGCATCAGACAAATCTGTGAAATGAAATTACTGGGGCAGCTGATGGGTTTTATTCTAGGTTCCCTCAGAGCCCCAGGTTCCCTAGAGGAGGCCAGGAGAGTGGTTCAAGGCCTGCTTGCCCACTTTAATCAAAGAGGCCCAGCTTACATCTCTTGCTTACTCAAACCTCACTAAAGGTTGCTTTTTAAAACCTAGGTCTGATGTTAAAAGTGGAAAAAAAACATAGACAAACATCGGGCTGAATGATCTGTAAGAATGCTCTTGGCACTGTGATTTCAAGATCATTTTTTTAAAAGTGGCTTACCGAGGAAAACACATTTCCACCTTTTAAAAACAGGTTTGTATAAGACTACGTTAACTCTTTTGTATGTCAGAGCCATCTTACAAAATGCTAATTTAACATTTGCAGTTTAAAAATAAGTCAAGGATGGAGAAGTTCCCTTTGTCCCAAAAGAAGCATATATAAACTTTAGAACACTTCTATCAAACAGAAGGTTAGGTTTTCCCAGACTGAGATGCTTTAGGAATAGTTGGTGGTGATAGATGGACTCCTAACACTGTTAGGATTTTGCCCTAAAGAAAAGCAGCAGGGGTGGACGAGGTCTAAGGTGTCCGAGAAAGCTCGTGGATGCTGTTATTGAGGTCTGGGATCTATGCAGTCTTAATGTCCTGCCTGGGCTCTCAGTGTTAATGAAGGACAGTTAAGAGTTCATTGTTCATTGAGAATATCTGCTCAGAACTGCTTTTCTCTCTTATCACACAGACTGAGGTCAGAACCAGTAGCAGAGGGAGAGGACTGCTCTAGTGCTCATTCAGGCCTGAGTTGAGACAGCTGGGCAAACTCAGTATCCTCATCTGAGACGCAAAGGACTCTGACCAAGTAAACCCCCGATAGGAAGTGTTTTGAGAGCCTGTGAGCTGCCATGGGAAAGTACTACTGACCATGTGGGAGTAATGGAAGCTCTCTCTTTGAAGACCTCTGCACCAGAGGCTGCTGTTTCTTCTGTGTTTTCAGGTAGAGCCTATGTGTCTGTACCTGCCTTGTCTCTGTCTCTCTGCCTGTTTGTCCCAGTCACCTCTTCTTATAAGGACAACGATCAAATTAGATTAGGATACAGCCCGCTGACCTCATTTTAACTTAATTAAATACAGTCACACTCTGAGGTCCTGGGTATTAAGACTTTCCCATGTGGATTTGTGGGAGGGCACAATTTAGCTCATAATTGTGCTAATAAAGACAGGGGATTTTGAGGTGGACTTAATAGCACTATTATTATCATTAGGCTCTGACCACTCGGCATGCATTTCTGCCCTCATGATTAATTTCTGGTCAGGCCATTGGAAAGGCCTCTCTTTAGTTTCCTGCACAAAACTGGCCAGGTTAAGGGTGTCTCAGGGTGTCAGGTTGTGGGGACGGTTCTGACACAGCCTTCTTGGGAACAGTTTGTACATTCCCCGTGTCCTGCTCGATTCCAGTCATTTTGGTATAGGTTGTTTAATGATGAGACTATTTCTGATTTTGTTTTGAGGTAACGAGGCATTTATTTATTTATTTATAGCTACCAAAAAAGCAGCCATGGCTGTGCAGGAACAGGGGTTTAACAATGGGATAGTGTGTCACATTTGGAGTTGTACTGGAAGGATAAAAGTAGCTCAACAGCAATGGGGATTATGAAAAGTGCCCATCGAGCAGCTGCCGAGACCCTGTAGAGCCATAAAGGGAAGCAAATGTTCATCTAGAGACCGCCCTCCACACTCACTTGTAAGTGAAGCGCTTCCTGGATGGCAGCTCCTGGGGCTCCTAAACACCGAGTGATTAACAGGAAAAAGAGAAGCTGAACCTAGAACTGCCACCCAGACTTTTGCCTTTCATATTTGAAGAAGTTAAACCCTCCAGCGCTGCAGCGGCTTACCTCTGGGGTGGGAAGAGGAGACCTCCTGCCCCTTGGCAAGGGATGCAGAATGAACGCGTTTTAAGGACCTGTGTGCAGTCTGCTGAGGAAACTTGCTGACTATGGACTGATGGGACCATCAGAGTTTAGAGCAGGGGGTCCAGGCACTCTGGCATCTGCTTTTGGAGGTATATGGCCTGGAAGACGGCAAAAACCTGAAAACTAGGACCCAGTAATCAGGAAGCAACAGGTCCTTTCTTTTCTTTGCCTGCCTCCAGTCTCCTTTTATACCCTCACTGGAGCCCTCTCGGGCAGGTCCTCTGTAGAAAGAGAAAGGTCCGAGAGGCTTCCTAACACTGGCCTCAGAGGGTAGAAGGTGGGCTTGCATTGTGGTGCCATTCACAACTAGCTGGCACTCAAAATTGTCAGCCCAAGGTGCCTTCTGCTAGTGTTGGGCCCAAGCTCAACTAGGGCACCAAGGGTGCTGAGAGGCATCACAACACCAGCTCACCTACAGCCTGTTATGGGCAGGTCTGTCAGGAAGTGTTGCTTTCGGACAGTCAGGGGGAGGTGAGCTAGTATTGTGGGGAAAGGATGGCAAAGGAGAGATGTGAGAACTCTCAGATCCTCACAGCAGCTACAGAAGGTAAGAAGAGTGGCCTCAGGTTGGCGAGGGAACACAGAGACCCAGGCACAGGCTCTGGAGGCAGACTACTAGGGATGAATGCCTGTTCTTTCCCTTCAGGCTACCCTGACCTGGGGGCCAGCTACTTAGCCTTCATGGAGCTGCTGTGAGGATTAAATAAGATAATCCTGGTAAGGGGCTTAGCCAGGTGTTTGCTGCAGGGTGATTGTTCAGTAAGTGTTAGGCTCTACTGTTGGAAAACATGTGGCACTCATTCACCCCCACTCCATCCTCCAGCGGTTCTTACAAAGGCACCTGACAGCTTACTTCCTCATCCTGGCATGTCTGCTACCAGTGTCTACACTGGCTGCAACTTGATCTTGACTGTTCAGCTGGCTCCTTCATCCTTCATTGCAAATCTGGAGTAGTGAGATGTCCTGGGTTGTTGTTTTGCCAACATGACATAAGCTTGAGTTGTTTGGAGAGAGTGCATCTCATTTGAGAAAATGTGGCCACCCAATTGGTCTGTGGGCAAGTCCGTGGGGCATTTTCTTGACCAATGGTTAATGTGAGAGGACCCAGTCCATTGTAGTTGGGCCCTGTTCTGGGCAGGTAGTTCTGGAAGGCATAAGAAGGGTGAGTGAGCAAGCCATAGGAGTAAGCCAGCAAGCAGCATTTGTCCATGGCCTCCTGCTTCAGTTACTGCCTCCAGGTTCTGAGCTTGAGTTTCTGCACCGACTTTCCTGGATAACTGTAAGAGGAAATAAAACCTTTTGTTGGGGTTTGGCCTGATGCTTGTATTCTGATGCTAGTTACTGGCCCTCATGATCTGGTTACTGCCTGGACACACCTATCCTTGTTGTGTAAGCCTGCCTAAGACATTATTCTGATTGATTGATTAAAGGCCAAAAATCTGGGCAGGGCAGAATGGGGTGGGTGTGGCCAAGGTCTGGGGACAGGAGCATCATGGGAAAGGAGAGAGACAGGAGGAAGGAGGACACCATGGTGGGTTAGCAAGGAGAGGAACCAGGTGGGCCAGGAAGAATGACTCCAAGGATGGCGTGGATGGAGAAAATATCATGATAAAAATATAAGCAAGTATTTATAAGATTATGGATGGACAGCAGCTCAGATAGGAATGGTTAAAGTGGATGGCACTGGATGGGCTGGGAGGTGGATGGTGAGGTTATTGAGAGAGCCTAGATGGAAATATCTACCCAGGTAAATAAGGCAATTATAAAATCTAAGGGGTGTCTGTGTCTTTTCAATTGTGATAGCAGGTTAAATATCACCTCCATAATAATCCTAGGGCTAATAATAAACATTGTATAGCCTGATACCTTCTATTTCCAACAACACTCTTTCCAAGTTGCTTTTGGTCCTGGAGTTTTAGCTATGCCATCTCTCACTCTGCTGGCCAGTGTGATCTGGGTCCCTGTGACAGTCACTGCCTTGTGATCTGGGTCCCTGTGACAGTCACTGCCTTGTGATCTGGGAGTATTCTCTGTCATTGGAATCTGAACAACAGATCTTTATTATGAATGGCCATGTTAGAGAAGCTAGGTGCAGTTCTTATGCCTGGTGACTGTGGGTGCTCAACCAAACATGGTGTTTACAAAAGCAGCTTCATGGTACCCTCAGGCCACAAAGGTCAAACCTGCGCTTCTGTCCACAAACATGCCTCACACTTCTGCACTGAGCCTGCTACTGTACCGACCCCTGCTACTGAACTTGGACCTCAGGCCTTAGCTTTAGCCTGATAGCCAGCATTGCTATTTTAAAAAATATGTAGACATAATTTTTTAAATTATGTATATGTCTGCTCCTCTGTGTGGGTATGTACAGAGGCCAGAAGAGAGTGTTAGATCCCTGGGAACTGGAGTTACCAGCAAAACTAGCCACCCAACATGGATGCTGGGCACTGAACCTATGTCCTCTGTAGAAGTAATATGTGCTCCCAACTGATGAGCCATCTTTCCAGCCTCTCATTTAAAATATTTAAAATGTTTGGGGGGGGGGCAGAAACTTTATTGCAGTGAACTTTATTGATGGTATTTGAGAGACTAGGCCTCCCGATGTCCCCTGGGATGTTCTTAGGGGTCTGGGATGGAAGCTGTGAGGGGAGAGGCTCAGTGCTAAGGGCTGGGTTGGGACAGAGACCCTCAGCAACTGAGGGCTTCTCTCTTTCTCTTGTGTTCTTACTGGGGTGGGTGGTCCAGGGTGTCTTACTCTTGGAGGCCATGTCGCCACAAGGTTCACCACTTTGTTGCTATAGCCATATTTATTGTCACGCCAGGAAATAAACTTTACAAAGCTGTCATTGAGAGCAATGCCTGCCTAGCCTCAAATGGAAGAACAGTGGGCGTCACTGTTAAAGTTGCGGGAAACAACTAGGTCCTCAGTATAGCCTAGGACAGCTCTTTAGTGGACTTTCTGATGCTTCACCGCCTTCTTGGTGTCATCATGCTTGACAGCTTTCTCTGGGCAGCATGTCAGATTCATGTTGGACACATTGGGGCTGGAACATGGAAGGCCACACCAGTGAGCTTCCTGTTCAGCTCAGGATGACCTTGCCCACAGCCTTGGCAGCACAGTGGATGCAGGGACAATATTCTCAGAAGCCTCACGGCCATCATGCCACAGCTTTCCAGAGGGGCCATCCACAGTTTTCTGGTGGTAGTGATGGCATGGATGGTGGTCATGAGTCCTTCCACGATGCCAAAGTTGTCATGGATGACTTTGCCGGGGAGCTAAGCAGTTGATGGTGCAGAAAGCACTGCTGGCAATCCTGAATGAACTGTCTTACTTCTCATGTTCACACACATCATGTAGAAGGAGCAGAGATAATGATCCTTTTGGACCTACCCTTCAAGTGAGCCCTGGCCTTCTCTAAGGTTATGAAGGCACCAGTAGACTCCACAACGTACTTGGCACCAGCATCACACCATTTGACATTGGCGGGATCTCACTTCTAGAAGATGGAGACGGTGTTCCCATTATGACAGGTTTCCTGTTTTCAGTCTTGGTTGTGTTGTGGAACTCACCATGGGCAGAATCATACTGGAACAAGCAGGCCATGTAGGTGAGGTCAGTGAAGGGGTCCCTGAAGAGCTGAGGGCAGCCCTGATAACCAGGCACCCACAAAACGCCAAATCCATTCTCTGACCTTCATGAGAAGATACAGCTGCCTCTGGGACGGAGAGAAGCAGAGAGCCACCTTTAAACATTTTTGCTTTAATTAAATTTACTTTGTGTGTGTGTGGAGGGGGCCAGGCTGGGGCCGGGGAGTTCAAGCTGAGGTCAGAGGACAACATGAAGGAGTCAGTTCTCTCTAACCTCTGAGCCCTGGAGGTTGAACCCAGGTAGTTTGGCTTGGTGGCAAGCGAATTAATTACCATGTGGGAAGGGAGGTGCCCAAAGGGAGATGGTGTTCCTTGTTTTTTTGACACCTGAAATCTCTCCAGTG
>REGO01000292.1:1397580-1415675 GCA_010120015.1 Rhombomys opimus | reverse complement strand
CGGTTTAAATTAGGATTTCTTAGTTTAGGCTCATGGCCCAGCTGTTAAGTTGCTGGTGTTAATTGGTGAACCTACAAGAAAGAGAGGATACAGCAGGTTTTCAAGGCTATGTAATTATCAGCTGCACTTTTGAAGGAAAAGTTTGAGGAAACTAGAAGAGATCTTGGTGTCTTCTTTTTAAATAAAACACTTCTAGAAGGAAATTGCTATCAATTCACCGTGGCTTTGGGGAAATAGTCCCATTGTTTCCAGCACTGTGGAATGCTCCTTTGCACGACTTGTTTCAGCCTCTGCCTCTGCCTTGTACTGACTGTCAGCCCAGGTGTGGCCTAGATGAGTGTGAAAAGAGCTGGAGCAAACAGGATTGTAGGAGGAAGCCTGACTCCTGAGTCTTTAACCTCCTGTAATCTGCTTCATTCTGCTTCCTGGGCCTCCAAGTCCCTGCCTTTGCTGCTCAATTCTCACCGTGTTCTACAGCTCAGCAAACGGGGTGCAAAGGAGGAGTCTATTGGCTTCCCCCTTGTTCTGCCTCTTGTCATCCTCTGCCTTCCCAGGTCAATTTAGACAGTTTAGGTTACATCAGTAGATGAGGGTGAAGAGGCGTAACCATCCTCATTAGGATGGTTAGGATGGCTCTGATGGCTGATTCATTGCTCTCAAGAAGGAATGACAGGTTAATGTCCGTGGTCCTAATTCCCCAGCCAGCACTCCACTCCCAACCCTCAGAATAATTTCTATGGGCCTGGTCCCCAGATAGCCACCTAAAGAAACACAGAGGACCCCCCAAGTTTCCTGCAGACAGCACTAGGATGTGAGTGGTGCCTGAGAGGGCTCATCCGGGAGATGGATTTGACAAGTGCTCCCTGCTGCTCTTACTGCAAGCCTTACTGGGTCCGGTGAGCAAGGTTCACATCACTCCCTTTCTCCATGATACTCAGAGGGGAAACGGCTTTAACACTAAGGAAAATTTCAATGAATACACCATTAACCCCCCAATCATGTGGGTGCCCAAAAACAATAATGAGAAGAGAGTGGGGACTAAAGAGGTCATCTCCCTGGCCATGTGTCCTTCTGCTACCCTGAGTGGGGTGGGAGAAACTATCTCTCACTGACAGGACCCCTTCTCAGCATGAGGACCTGGTCTCTCAGCATCCCTGGACACCTGCCCCACTATTGATTTTTAGATGTTCTAGCCTTCTTGCAACCCAGGAATCTAGGGCTAGCCACCGGTCCTGTCCATTCTGAGGCCCTGATTCTTTGACTTTGCTTTGTGTTCTTTTGGAAGCCTGGGTCCTGTCTGCCTAAGTCTAGCCTGTGACCTTGGCTCTCTAGTCTAGGTCCAGGACTCTGTTGGCTTTGTGATGATAGTGAAGACAGTGTGCAGAAACAGGCTGTCAGGAGCTACTCACAGAGCTCTGTATTACACTACAAATACTACCTCTCTGCTTAAAATGTGTTGCAAGTTTAGGGCTGAGAATATAGCTCAGTGGTAGAGAACTTGCCTTGAGGGATCAAAGGGTTTGGGCCCAACCCTGTCAAAGAATAAAAATATCAAAATATAGGTTTATGAAGCACAAAGAGTGGAGAACCCAGGAAAAAACAAAACAAAATGGGCTATTGGAGTGGCGTGTATTTACAAATAGTTATAGCAACAGGTGCTTATTAAGCAACGGACATGGCTTGGGTGCTGAGGATTTATGGGTCTCTGTTTCGTGGTGCTGATAATGTGCTGGGAGGAACAGATAGAGAGTGTGGCTAATGAACGGGTTGATTGGTGCACAGCAAGGAGAATGCAAAGGAAACCAATAGAGCAGCAGGAGGTGGCATTACCTGGCCGCAGTCGTACTTAAAGAAGGAGGGGAGGAAAGAGCCTTGGAGATGAATCCATCCAAAAGACTCCAGGGAAATAAAGTAGTGATCTAATCAGAAGCCGGGAACAGGCAAGAGTGTTCTGGGCAGACAGGACATCCTTTGTGAAGGCCTTTAGGTGTTTAAGAGACAGAAAAGAAGCTAATTAGCCTGAAACTGAGCATCTGGGGGGTAGAGCAGAGAGAAGGGAGGTCCCCAGCCATGGAAGGTCTTGTGGGCCTTGTAGCATCTGAGGCTCTGAGAAAGATCAGAAGCCAAAGGTTGGTTTTGCACAGATAAATGATGTGATCTGACATGCGTACACTTAAAATTTATTTATTTATTCTCATTATTAGTGTGTGTGTGTGTGTGTGTGTGTGTGTGTGTGTGTGTACACGTGCGCAAAGGCCATAGTGTACATGTATGAAGGTCAGAGGAGAACTTTGTTAAGTCAGTTTTCTCCCACCTTTCCATGGGTTCTGGGGAACAGGCTTGCACACAACAGCCTTTACCCACAGAGCCCCCTTGCTGGCTCTGGCATATTTTAAAAGAGCTTTTCCTTAATTTGTTGAGCACTTGGGATGATGCCAGGAATTCTGCTAAGTAGCAAGCATGAACTGCCCTTTCAGATCTGTGCAGTAGCTTTTAGAGAGAGTCCATTATCATATTTAAATTGTAAGGAGTGAGGAAATGGAGGCTCGGAGAAGCCAGGGCACCACATGTCCCTGTGGTGAACAGGGCATGTGAACGAGCCCAGAAGCTGGTGTGCGGCCCCAGCTGTCAGAGTGGAGGTCAGGGTCACAGCTCCCTCCTGGGCTTTAGGGTGGCTGTGCTGACCTTGCTCCCTGTTGGACCTTGGAGACCAGTCCCAACCTCAGTGGCCAGGCATCTCTGCAGAGGCCTGGGCTGGCAGGAAATGTAGCCTTTGGTCTCACTTAGCTGTCTTTGCACAATGAACACTTTATCCCTGTCTTCTCTGAATTAGAATCTTTCTCCACATATGTCACCCTGGAGTTTGAAGTCCATACTCATAAGATCCAGCCCATTAAATCCAGCTCCAGGAAGGGCAGTTGAGCCTGACTCTTGGACACTGTTTGACGAGGCATCTCTCCACCCTCCGGCTGAAGTGGGGTTAGGCCTCTGGCGCATACAGTCAACCCAAACAGAACAGCACAGCTCTGGGTGGCCATGGGGCTCAAACACAGCGCTGGCACCCCCAAAACTGGCAGTCTAAAGCTCAGCCTGATCTTGGATGGTTTAGTCCATCGCCCAAGCCATTTGTGTGTTTCTGATAAGTGTGGGTGTCAGTAGAGAACATTTAATGCAAAGGGTTGGGATAAAATTTGAGAGCTCTGTTGGGAAAGAGATGTCTAGAAAGCTGTTTAGAGGCTGGAAAAACCTCCCTGGTGTGTGTGTGTGTGTGTGTGTGTCACGGGGGGGAGGTGAGTTTGGGACCTACTCTGCTGGGTTGTCCCATGGTTGGAGGCTTTTCAGCAGCAATACGAGTCAAATCTCCAAATTCAGTTGTTTAAAGCATGCGGGCTCCACACTAGAAGAAGGGACAAACAGGAGAACCCCGTCTCTGTCCTTCTGTGGCTACCCCAGGAAGGTGCGTTTCTGCCATGGGTGGAGACGGGTGCCCCTCCAGAGACATGAGGCTGAGGACAGGTGCTCCAGCTGGCTTTCTGTCAGCTGCATTCCCAGGCCCCGCTGTGAGCGCTGGAGGGGCAGCTGGGGCTTCTGCAGAAGTTGTGTGGACCCTGACCTTTTCCTCAGCACAGCAGGCTGGGCCAAGCACACACTCTCACTCTGGAGGCGGGGGGGGGGAGGGCAGGAAGCTGAGCCATACTCACACAGTCACCCTGGGGGTGGCATCACCTGGCTTTCATACTGAAGTGTGCTCACGTGAGGGACAAGTGCCGGCTCTCTGTGAAGAGCACTGCCCTGAGAGCCTCTGGCTGTGGCAGGCGAAGCTGGCCTCCTTCTAGCCTGTATGTGGGCAGCTCCTGCTTATATAAGACAGTCCACACTCACCCACAGTGCAGAGCAGATGTGGGCGCACATGGCTTTTTAGTTATGCCAGTTACTTCAGGGGTGGGCAGATGAGCGCCGAGTGAGGAAACGTCAGGTTCTTGGACATGGTTGAAAGAGAAAGAGCCATGCGACAGGAGGTACATCAGGGATGAAAGCGATGGTGGGGTGCTGTCAGCATAGGTACTGTCGTGGGCCTGTGCTCCAGAGTCACGGCAACGGAGGGCACCCCACCTGGCAAGACCCAGGAGGCCAGTCTTTTCAGAAGAGGGAATGCTTAGGACATTTGGTCTTTGCTTTTTTTGTTGTTTGTTTGTCTCAGTGATTTCCTGGGAACCAGACATGGAGATGGAAACTAGCAATCTGGTTTTGTCACAGAGGACTTCACATTTTGGAGCTGGTCCATGTGCTTGTTAAGGGCCAGAGTGCTCCGCAGTTCTGCACCGAGTGTGCTGCACAGCAGATCACGTGCTGCAGTAGAGGCTTGCCACGGGATTGTGGAGCCCTGGGTTTCAGCAGTGGGCAGCACACTGAAAATGTATAAACATTAAATTATAGATGAGATGACAAAAGTCAAAACCGATTATCGTCTGAACAGCCCTGTGCTGTCACTGAAGTAGACGATGCAGGCTTGTGGACAGGTCAGTTAATGTGCTTTGGGCTGCGAGTCTCAGAAGACACAATCCAACATGCGTGTGTCCAGAGATGTGTGGCACTGGGCTGGTCCAGCGGACCCTCAAGGATTCAGGTGTGCTCTATACACGTGTTGTTTTTCCTTCCTTAAGCTTGCCCTTTCCTAGCCATAGGTAGCCACAGTCAAAGCATTCACACATTTCTTAGATGCCCACTACCCCTTCCCTAGCATCCTTCCCATCTCCTGGATGCATTTATGCCACATAACATAAGTACATGCATTGTCTTCACAAGGCAAGCTGGCTCACCCTCCGAGGTGGGAAGGCTGAGCTCTCCCGAGGCACGGGGGCTGAACAGAGTTGGGTTGTGCTGCCAGAAGAAGGGAGCAGGGGAGTAAGCAGACAGCAGAAGAACCAGACCAGCAGGGGTTCCAACATGTATGCAGTTCTGACACATGGAAAACATAAGGCTAAAGCAGAGGTGTGAACACAGGGCTTTGAGGGTGCCGAGTAGGGAGTGAGAAAAATCTTCTTGGGAGAATAAGAAGTGTCAGAGAAAACACAGGCTTTGAGCAGAGCCTTGGAGAAAAGGATTAGGAAGAGACTCTTTCTCTCTCTCTCACACACACACTTTGCTTTGCCTGTGAATGAGCATGTTTTACAGACTTCTCTAGCACACATGGACTTGTTCAGCTGCCGTGACTTCAGAGAGTGACTGCGCCATCTCCCTTGCTCTCTCAGGCTGTCGTTTTCCCCCATCTCTCCTTTAAAGATATAAAAGGGAAGAGAGGGCTGCTGAGGCACACGCTTCTTTTCACTCTGTTTTGCCCCCACCTTTCAACCCAGCCATCTACCCACACTCGCAGCCTTTCTCTGCATTATCTTCTCTTGGCAGGATGGAAAGGAGTCTGCAGGAGAGGCAGTTTATAGAATAAACATGAAAACTGGGACACAAGGCTCAATGCCCTCCAAGGGTCCCTGAGAATCTATGACAGCTCATGGACACGACCCAACTAAGCCAACACTGGGCGCGTCAGGAAGGCTATGGCAAAGGGACCCTAATATCAACAACTAAGCGAATGGTAGGTACAGTTGTTCCTCCCAGCTCCTGCCTGGGGAATATTCCACCCCAGGACTCGCTGGGGCCATTGCTGCTGGGCACGCTTAGGTCTCAGCCTCCCCGGAAGCCAGAAGCTGCTCCTATGAGCCTGTGTCTCTCCCTCATGGAAGCAGGGAATGGCATGTGCCCCCTCAGCTGTGGCACCCCACAAGTTCACCATTCTCCTGGGCCACAGGGAGGGAGGTTCCACTGACTATCGAGATATTTGGAAGTAAAAGGGGTTCAGAAAGGTCACTTACATAATGTGAGACAATTCCCCACGCAAGTGCACACATATGCACACAGTGACAAGTGTACCCACGCACGCACACACACACACACACACACACACACACACACACACACACACACACGGTGCATGGACTTGGTTTGGGAGGAGTGCCCCTCACAGCAGCTTTCTCCCCCCATTCATGAAGTTTTGCTGAGAACATGCGTGTGACTGAGAAAGAGTTAAGAGCTCGGGTGGGAAGCAGCTATTGTGCCAACACCGTGTTGAGTCTTCTAATTTTTAGCCAATTGTTTAAAAGACGACAGACGGTAATGTTTATGAGATGTATAATTCAACGCAAATCTGTCCAGATAGAGAGGATAAGCGCCTTTAACTGGCCTAGCAAATATGGAGCGGCATCCAGATAAATAAAACCAACAGAACCCAAGACACATAACCGCGACTTCAGAGAGATAGGAAAACAATTTCTCCTTAAGAGAAAGAAAAATCCTGTGTGTGCCTGACTAAGGAGTTGAGCGTTTTCTGTCCTTCAGTGCCTCAAGTGTGTGGTCTGTCACAGGTGAGAGCAGGACGGAGCCCACATCTGGGGAGGCTGAGGCGGTGTGTGCTGTCCGGGTCATGCTGCCTGCCAGCTTTGCAGTTCCCCCAATTTTTGTTTTGAGCCAGATAATGTGATCTTTGTTTCATTAATATTTAAGAGTAATTTAGATTGTGCCAGATGATCTTAAAGCTCATTTAAATCAGCTTGAAGATAATATTAAGCTTTCTCCCGGCATAATCTACTGCCATAAGTGACGGCGTTATCTGCATATAAATGACGGCCGGATATGATAATGAATGACAAAGATGATCAATATAGAATGACAACTGCTCTGAGTTCAGATGAATCCCCCAGAGACCCATTCTTTAGTTTGCAGAGCTCACGATGCATTGTCTTTTTGGTCCTAAATTTTCTAAAGAAAACACAAAAGGTTTTTTTATGAGACGAATTCTTTATTGTGCTAGAAAGAAGGGGGCCAGTCTACGAATTATACACACATTGTTTTGCAAATACAGTAATTAGAGTTTGCACAGATCGATGCTTTGTTGGATTGAACAACTGTCTCTTGGCAATGCCATTTTTATTTTATTTCTTCTTTTTCTCTTCCCCCTCTTTCTCCTATTTCCCTTCCACCCCCTCCTCCCCTTTCTTCTCTTTAGACACCAACAAGCCATTTCACTTGGGACTTGGTTAAACTGCCACAGGCTTTTGGAATTCCTGAATACACTGCCTGGCAGATTATGTCTTTCTGTACTGAAGAAAACAAACAAACAAACAAATAAACATGTGATTAATAAACCACATCTTCCTTGTTGATTAACTGTAGAAGAATTTTAATCCAGTAACATGGCTGCTGTGGTGAGGGACAACTTCTGTAGACCTGTCTATGTGATCCAGCTGGAATTCAGGCACGCCACACACCTTTAATCCCTCTGGCTGAAATACTCACACACCCCTAACACACACCTCTAATCCCAAACAGTGAAAGTAAAGTTAGTTTGTAGAAGGAAGCACCCATGTTTGAAAGTGATGTCTAGTTGAGAGGCAGACAAAGTGACTAATCAGAGAAAGAGGTGACAGAGTAGAAGATGCCAACTCTCACTAGAACAGGGAGGAATGGAGGTGACTTAAGAGAACAGCACAGAGGGAGAGAGAGAAGAGGCGATTTTACCAGGAGCGTTTACAGAAACAGGTTAAAGAGAGAACAAGTCAGACACAGCTGAAGACAGAATGAGCCAGAGAAGGAGAAGGAGCCAGAAGATTAGAGCATGTTGCCAAAGTTAGTATGCCAAAGCTACTCAGTCAGAGGTGAGAGAAGCCAGTTTGAAGCAGTCACCTGGCAGAGGGGTTTGAGCCGGAACAGCTGAATTGAACTAGCCAGCCAGAGTTCAGAAAGCTAGAAAGGGTGAGTTTATTCAGCAGTAAGTCTCAAAGGCTGAAAACATTCTAGGCCTAGGTTAGATTATATGGAGGCTAGAAGCTTCAAGGATTAGACCTAGGTTAGGCAACAAGCCTCAGAAATGACAATTACATCAGGAAAATAAAACATATTTTTACAATTAACCTAAGGATTACTTTAGTCTCTTATTTGAATAAAATTAACTTTAGATAAATGTATTAAATGGGGTTTTAAAGAACTAAATTAGGGACAACCTTTCCTTTCCTAAGATAGCCATCTTTCACAATCCAAAGGAAAAATAGAATGAGAAGAAATGAAGAAACAGATGAAAAGAAAAGTCAGGCTGGTAAGTAGGTACTGATCTGTGTGGGTGAAGGTGGAAGCATGTGCTGGCAAACAGCCATTTTCCACCGTCTCAACGGGTGGTTGGCTCTTCTTGACTTTCCCTTCTCCCCTTTTCTCTAGAGCCTTGTCTGGACTCTCCTAACACATGGAGCTTTTGAATCATGTTCAGAGCTATGAGATGTGGTCTCAAAGTTTAAAACTGTAAACAGAGTGAAGTCTTCTCTTGACCTGGGAGAGGTGGCTCCCTGCTCTTCACGTTCAATAGAATCCCTTCACTGTCTAGCTCCAGAAGGAGGGACCCTTGCAGAGCGCCATGTGCTGTCCTTTTGGTGTAGCTAGTGCTTCATAGGCCCAGGTACTGGAGAATGGCGTCCTGGCAGAATATAGAAAAAGCAGAATCTTTGCAGCAGTTCTCAGCCGGTGGGTCGCAACCCCTTCAGGTGTCGTATAGCAGATATTTATATTATGAGTCAAACAGTAGCAAAATTACAGTTATGGGGTAACAATGAAATAATCTTATGGTTGGGGGTCACCACAACATGAGGAACTGTGTTAAAGGGTCGCAGCATCAGGAAGCTTGAGAACCACTGAGTTAGAGGTAGGTGATAGGTCATTGCCCTAAGGACCTGGACCTGTCTCTGAGCCCTGAGGCAGGTCTCACCAGAAGCTGAACAAATGGGACTACCTGATCTTGGACTTTTGAATTCTCAGACTGGTAGCTATAGAAACTGTGTTTCTTCATAAAAAGTGTCTACTCTCAGGAATTCTATCAAAGCAAGACAAGGTAAGCCAGTGTGCCGTGGAACAGGCCGTGAGCACCAGGGGTGTGCTTCAGCTGTCTGATCTGCCGACACCTCTCTCACAGCAGAACTCAGAAAGCTGGATGTGTGCTGAGCTCACTGCTCATCTCCACCAGGGAAAGCGTTCCCCTGAGGGAATCAGTGTTCTCTTTGTGAGGACCCCTCACCCCCAGGGTGTCTGTACCTGGGGAAAGTCTTCTTGACCTTTCAGGCCATTGAGATTAAAAAAAAAAAAAAAAGCCTCGGGAGATGGAGGCTTCCTGAGACGTTGTGGGGAAAGAGCTAAGAGGGCTTCAAGTGCGGTGGGAGATCTAGGGGAAAGTGAAGCTACATTACTTTGCAAAAACCACTCTACCTGGGGTCTCCACGTCTTGACCTGGGTCTCCACGTCTTGACCTGGGGTCTCCATGTCTTGACCTGGGTCTCCACGTCTTGACCTGGGTCTCCACGTCTTCATCCTACCCACCTAGAAGATGTGTGCACTCCTTCCTTAGAGACTCTTCCCCACATGCCACCTTCTCTTTGAGGTTTCCGGTCCTTTCTGGCATCCCGAGCTGCCTCCCTGACAGCGGTTTGGATGCCGCTTCATTAGGGCTGGACATTTTCCTGTAGGTGTCTGGCTTGCCACAGTGCTGCATGGTCTAGAAAGTGATCTTCCACCTTGATTTGTCCTACGCCTTGCACAGTACCTGGCACATGGTTGTCATCTTAAGAGCATTTGCTAAGTGAGAACGAATGCTCAGAGCATGAAGGGAGCTCCCCGTCTCCCTGTACATCTGTGTGGGCTGTGCGCTTCTACCCGCATCCTTCACATGTGGGCTCTTCCCCTAGGAAATAAATATCTTTGAGCATTTTTCTGTTTTAGTTAAAAAATAATTTGGGCCCAAGATACTTTTCTGCTGGGAGCATTTAAACGGACTAGAGAGCTGTACAGCATTGTGCCTGTGGGGTGGGAAGTGGTAGTGGGGGGAGGAAGGTTGCGCAGGGGATAATCTAAAGACCCAGAAGACCAGCATGCTGTGCACCCGCCCTGCTAGCTAGTGGGAAGGGAGCAGACACACACAGGCAACTGAGGAGCAGTTTCTAGCCAGGCAGTGAGTGATGCTGGATGGCGTGAGGCACATTTCTGAATCCCAGCTAATGTGGTCATCTGTACCCACACAGCTTCCTAGACGCTGGGTGCCCTCTCTTAGCAATCGTTAGAGCTATACGTCCCCTTAAGACCTTTTATGTTCTTAGATAGAGAGGATGGAAAGGCAGCCATTTTTGCAGAACACTCTTAGAGGTTGTCACAGCCCTGATGACTCATGACATGCTCATGTGGCATTTGCTGAGCAGCTCTGGGAATTCGAAGTTCGTGAAAGACCACTGTCCTCCTGGTGTCCAGGGGACTTTTGAAAGTGATGGAAGACTTCTCAGGAAGATGGGCTTCAGTGTGGTAAACCATATTTTCAGTGGCCCTGTCTAAAACCAGACCTTTCCTGTCTAGATCGGAAGTCTAGGCACCAGTACCCCTCAACAGGCAGTCAGTGGGTAGGTGAAAGAATGCCACTGGGACCGGGTCACCTCCTGGGGCTGGTACGTGAGGCCACATGGACACTCGACCCCAATGCTTTATGTGCTCACTGTCTTCAGCCATACCAAGGAAGAGGGCTCTAGCCGTAGCCATGAAGCATCTGCAGCGTGTTGGGTCCTGGAAGCTGGTGACTGCTCTATGCTCTCCACAGGTTCTCTGTAGGTGCCCGCCACAGCTCCCCACAGAGGATGTATCAGGCTCTGCCTACCACCCGTGCTGGACATGGTCCTCACCCCTTGCCGTGGTGGAAAAACGACCTTTGATTTTCTCGCAGTCTCTGGTTATTATCCTAGGGTAAAGGTAAGGAAACTGAGGCAGAGATGAAATGTCCTATAGCAGAAGAATAGGGATTTGAACCCAAGAAGCTGGACTCTTGTTGGGCACAGTATTGGCTTCCATGGTTCTTGAGTAATCCTGCTTGATTACGCCACAAACCCCAGAGATCAGACACTTCTCCCCTGGGGATCTGGCTTCTCTATTCACTGGTCCTCAGAGCTCAGCTCACACGCTTTTACCTAGAGAGCAAGGGGGCATTTCAGATCAACTGTTTTTCTGGAGATGGTGCTGTTGATGGGAACATTCTCGTCTTTGTGGCTAAGTGCAGCTCCTGCTTTTCCCTCCTTTTCCTCGTCTCCTAACCCCAGGGGTCAGGTACCCTTTGCACACCAAACATTTGCAGATTACAGGAGATACAGAGGCCAGTGCTGAGAGGACTCCTGGGCTTCCAACTGCTTCTTTTTTTCCTCCTATTTTTATTTCTTTGTCTCTGTTCTTACTTTATTGAGAAACACTTGTGCCACTTTGGAAATGCACAGGTGTTTTCATCCTTTATGAACCTCTGTAAAAGGAGCTCATCAGGTTCCTCCTCAGCCCTGTGGGGTGGCCCACGTGAGGGGAGCGCCTGCTTGACGGAGAACTGTGCATCAGATGGGAAGCAGTGGTGAACGAGCCTGGCTAGAGCAGAGGCTCTTACTCTGAGGTATGCAAGACATGCATTCCTGAGGGATGGCTCAACATCTCTATACCCAGACTGCTTCCAGGACGGTTGAAGCAGAATGGGAGAGAGGCCCTGGGAGTGTGCCTCTTAAAGATCCTCATGTCGCTCCATGCTGAACTTCTGATGTCCACAACATGTTTGTGATGGATGCAATAGACTGGTGGCTGGTGCAACCCCAGTCAAACTCTTCTTATGGAGCGAGATGTGGCCCCACTGTAAGACACAGTGTGTCAGAATCTCTCATGGGAATTCTCAGGGAGGGATTTAGCTCCTCCCAGTCCTTCCCTTATGGTCTTGGAGTATCTGATAGCCTCGGTGATTAGTCGTCTATCATGACATGACAAACGGCCCCTACTTAGTGACTTAGTCAGCATCTTTTTCTTATTTCACAGAGTGTGTGGGCGCTGCATTGCTGGTAAGTTCTGCTTCAGAGCCTGTCTGGTTGGATTACTGGGAGGCCTTGAGTTTCTTCTGGTCTCAGCCCAGCAGCAGCCTTGGCTCCTGAAAGAGAAGAATTCAAACAGAACATAGCAACAGATCCAGCAGTTAAGAGATTAATCAGAGCAGTCAGGAAGCAAGAAAGCCTTTTTCAGCATAAGTAGGCTGAGTCAGGCAACTACATCCCTGATCCTGGCAGGTGTGGGGTTTCCTCACCTTGTTATCTCCCTCCCTATCTCCCCCAGGGTGGGCACTTTGGCAAAAGGACATGCTTTCTTAGAAGCCTGTTTTACTCAGAATTCAGTGGTAAGTCATATAATGCAGGAATATGTATAGACTTCAAGTTCCCCTAAAGTTCAAAAGTTTACTAGGGGATGGGTAAAAGTGCTGTGTGCACGACCCCTGACCTAGAAGTCCCCATGCCTGATCCAACTCACAAGCTACCTTCTGTTCTGTCCATCTGGGGAGACTACCACTCAACTGTCTTTGGCCCAACTAGACACCCTAACAATAGGGAGGCGCTTTGGTCAGTCCCTCTTAGAGCTAACTTCCTTCCTCCCTCCCTCCCTCCCTTCCTTACTTTTTTCTTTCTATTTTTGCAATTTACTCACTTTATATCCTTATTGTAACCCCCTCCCTCAGCTCCTCCTGGTCCCACCCTCTCTCCCTCTTTTCCCTTACCCCCCTCGCCTAGTCCACTGAAACAGGGAGTCCTCCTCCCCTACTATCTGAGCATAGCCTATCAAGTCTCATCAGGACTGCCTGGATCCTCTTCCTCTGTGGGCTGGCAAGGTTATCCCTCTAGGGAGAAGTGATCAAAGAGCAGGCAACCAACTTCATATCAGATACAGGCCCTGCTCCCTTTACTAGGGCACTCACATGGAGACAGCACAGACTGGAGAGGATGTGGAGAAAGGGGAACCCTCCTCCATTGCTGGTGGGAATGTAAACTTGTACAACTACTTTGGAAATCAATCTGGTGCTTTCTTAGAATAGTGTTAACTCAAGACTCAGCTATACTACTCCTGGGCATATATCCGAAAAATGTTCCACCATCCAACAAGGACATCTGCTCAGCTATGTTCACAGCAGGTTTATTCATAATAGCCAGCATCTGGAAACAACCCAGATGTCCCTCAACTGAGGAATGGACACAGACATTGTGGTACTTCCTCACAGTGGAATACTACTCAGCTAGTAAAATCAAGGAGCTGACTTTCTGCCTAACAGCTGCTGCCCAGTTTTTTTCCCAGACTGAAGACATGGGGAGGCGTGGTTAGGCAAGACTCTGAGGGTATATTTCCATGTAGATCATGCACTTGAGGCTGGCAGGAAGATTTGGTTCCACCCCTTCATCGGCTGCCTGAGCATCCTCATGATACCGCAGCTGCCTTCTCTAGAGGGGATGGTGGGAGAGAGAACTGCAGGATGCCGCATTGCGCTCGTGGTTCTATTTCCCAGTGTCTTTGCAGCATCACCTGCATCGCATTGACTGCTTTAGAAACAAGTCACTGAACACAGCTCACGAAGTGGGAGGAGAAGCAGACCCTACCTTTCAAAGGGAGAGGCAAGCAAAGAATGCCGACCTATGTTAAAATGATCACAAAGGGTATCAGAGAATCATTGCTTTCTTAGTGGCCTTTGTGCTATAGTCAAAGGTGTACCATGAAACCAGAGGCAAAGCCAGTACACAGTAACTTCCAGGCCAGTGTCTACCTCAACGTTCTCTTCTTCATTCTGAGTCTTAATTCTTTTGCTATAGTCCACTGCTGACTGGCTTGTTCCTCCCGCTTTGTTAAACTTGCTTTCTTATACCGACCAGGACCTCCAACCCAGGTGGTGTCACCAGCAATGGACTGGGCCTCCCACAGACCCACCCATAGGCCAGTGTATGGTGACATGGTCTCAACTGAGACCCCTCTTCTCAAATGACTCTAGCCTCTATCAAGTTGGCAGAAAACTGTGTGGACAGCAAAAGGCTTGGTGTCCAGCTAGCAGTATTGAGGAGCGATAGGACCCTTAATAAGTTGGGCCTAATGGAAGGTCTTCAGGTCACTGGGGAGATGTCCTTGGAGAAGGTTATGACATTCTGGTCTCCTCATCTTTTGACCCTGGCCACGAGATGATGGGTAGTTTGGCTCCCTACGAGCTCCTGTCACTCAAAACCAACAACCAAGTCACAGAGTGACACACCCTCAAGCATAAGCCAAGCGAGCATTTCTGTGTGTGAGCCGGTCAGGTCATTTAGAGAGCTGGGAATCGATGCGGGGCTGGCTGGCATTACCACTTACCTCAGTTCTCTCAAGAGACACACGCACATGGACGCTGTCGTACGCTGTTCTGTTTATCACCAGTTATTATTGTTAATCCCTTACTCAGCCTAACTCACAAACTGAATTTTGGCATAGGCGTGTCTGCAGAAGAAAATGCTCAGTATATGCACGTCTCAGCACTATCTGCAGCTCCTCATGTCCTTGGTGGCTCTTGGGGTCCATGCCTCCCGGACCAGGGAGCACTACTTTAGGGGAGAGAATATCTTTCTTTTTGCCAGATTTGATGATATCATATAGAGTCTAGATTTGTGTTCTTGGAAATCAAAGTTACAGTGGGAGAGAAAGACCTTGTTTGTCACATTTTAAACTTGGATTTTAAATTAATTATATGCAATTAGCATAAGTTAATTACACATAAGGCAGAGGTCTTAGAGTGTTCTGAGGAACCTACAAGTCTATGGAGATCTTTCGGGTATTTTGCAAATCCTTGATTTAAAATGCTATATGCTATTAAATGTAAATGAATAATGTATATTTAATAATCAGTGTGTTGCTTTGCCTGTCACTCTAGCTTTGTGTGTGTGCCAGGGTACTGGAGTAAGGTTGTCTCTGCTCTCACTAGTAAGGGAAAACTATCCTGAGTTTGAAAAGCAAAAACATGAAACCTACACTATTACATTTGCAGGTGCTCATCAGTGGGACTGGGGTGTCCGTTAGCAATGCACAATCAAAGCTAAATATAAAGCAAATTGGATACTTGGGCTTGATACAGCGGTGATTTACATCTAAATCCCATTTCAAATGTGCGTCTCCGTGATTCTCTATCATTACCTACTTTGGTGCCTTATAAATGAAAGTTATGAATTAAAGCTTATAAAAATAAATGTTTAAGAATAATTCATCAGTGTTAGTCCATTTTATGTGTCACTATATCACAACGCTGACTGCTTCAAAGAAACCCGTCTCAAACAGCTGAGGAAGAGTTTGCCATGACTCATGAAAAGAAAGGTCAGAGCTGGTAAACTTGCTGGTTTGGCAGCATCAGAGAAGGCCCAGACTCCCTTCAACCCTGTTTTGCCTTTCTTGGTTGTTATCTTTTGGTTAACTGCTGATAAGCTGGCACAATGGTCACCACAATTCCCAGCATCCTGCGAATACATGGGAACAATCAAAGAGAGAAAACGTAAATTATCTCTTCTTAATAGCAAAGGGGTTTCCCCCAGAAGTGCTTGAGCAAGGGTCCCAGGCAGCTCACTCTCCAGAACCCTGGCCCACGAGTGCCTGCAGAGAACCACCTCCTCTTAACCCCACCTTCCCTAAATTATTGGCCTTGGAAGACAGACCATGGATAAAATCTGGGAATATAGTGGGGAAAGACTGACGCTCTGCTCACATTGCTTCCTAGAATTTGGGTTCCTTGTACGAATCAGCTGAAGCCATTTTGCATCTTTTGTTTGTTTTTTTGAGACAGGGTTTCTATATTTAGCCTGGCTGTTCCGGAACTTGCTTTGTAGACCAGGCTGGCCTTGAACTCACTTCCATCCACTTGCCTCTGCCTCCCAAGAGCTGGGACTAGAGGCATGTGTTACCATGCCCAGCGACCATTTTCCATTTTGCTTCTTTAAAAAAAAAATATATATATATAATAATAATATAATATATATATATATTTTTTTCAAGTCCTTTGTCTTGAGAATTTGAAGAATAAATTACTCAGACAACAGAAAGAGCTTTTAGGAAGGGGTTTATTACAGGATTCCAGATGGGAGCTCAAGATGAAGAAAGCAGGCAGGAACAGGTCCCAGGAGACGGGACCACAGGCTCATTGATAAAGGCCGGGGTGTGTCCTGGGGGCGCTCAGTCCAGCTGGCTCACCTCTGAAGCGTCCATGCGCCCCTTTCATTTCAGTCACACCTTCACTGCAGCTTCTGGACCGTGTAGCTCACGTAGGCAGTAAAAATGGAAAAGAAAGCCGGCAGGGAGCAGAGCTCCCCCCCATCCCGGGATTTCTGGACTTTGGTGAGGACAGACAAAGGGAGTTTGCACTAAGGATACCCATCAAGGCTTGCTTTGGTATCCACAAACCCATCCAGTCCTCAAACTATGGGAGAATCACAGGCTGCAATATCTCCTTGCTCGTTGGTCTTCCAGGAAAAATCTTAGAAAAAACAGTCAGTCTTAGGTATTGCTCTGGACTCACCGACCTAGAGTCTCCGGAAGTAGGTAAAAAGTTTCAAGTTTGGACATGAGATAGGTTGTCCTTTCGGGTGAGAAATTTATTAGGAGAGTTACTAACGCCTCAGATGGACAGACAGTGGTGTGCTGTGGGCTCTGAGGAGAGGCCAGGCCGGTGTGGCAGGATGAGGGTCCCTTCTTCTAGCTTCAGAGGAAGAGGGTATCGTTTGACCCAGGGTTGTCTGATGCTAGGAGCGACCAGGGGATGAAGGCTCCGGGTAATGGATGGGCCTCTCTCCTGCTTTGCCTTACTGGGCGTTGCATCGCAGGGAGGCAAGAATCTACAGTTAGAAAGTAATTTTAGTTCCACAAACCATTTCATTTCAGGTTTTAGTATTGCCATAGTCCAACAGAGCACAGCCGCTGGTCGTGTCTGGCCACTTACTTTTGCAAAAAGTAACTTGACATTCTTGCCGCTTCAGGAGGCTGGGAGTTTTCTGTCAGGGCTGCAATTGGGGGCAGGGGCCAGGTTCCCCGGGGGTGCACGGTTAGGACCTGGGCTTTGTACGGAAGAGAAACCACCACTGCTATAATTGCTCTCAATGCCGGGTGACGGACAAGCGCTGGGCATTAACCTGAGCAGCTGGATAGAAGACAGGACTGAGCAGAAGACAGCAGCAACGAGCAGGACCAGGTTCTTAATTAAAGCGAAGGGCGGGTCTGAAGGGATTCCTAGGTGTCTACCTTGGCTGACCGCCCTCGGCAGGCCTCTTTACCGTCATGGTGTTCTGACTTGAGAAAGGTGGCTTGCGGATTTGGAACACCTCTACCTGTCCAGCCAAGCTGCTTCTTAACTAACCTCTTCTCCCACCCGTCCTGGTGCCCTCTGAGCTTGAACTTTCCAGATTGCCTGCTCTCATCATTTCCCAGCCTGCCTTCCGGCCGCCACTGCCACCGCCAGCTTGCCTTCAGCCTAGCAGTTCACGTTCCATCAGAGAAGCCTTGTCACAAATAACCAAGCCTCCCCTCTAACTGGTCTGGTAGCTTCTGTCTGCAGGAAAGAGGAATAAAGCAAGTCAGTGGATCTGGGGAGGAACGTCCCCCGCAAGGAGAGGGCTCCGAACAGCCTGGTAGGGTTTGAAAAAAGTGGGAATGATTAAATGAAGAAAACAAAGAGAAATAAGGACTAGGATGGGCCCAGATGACAGGTGAATTCTCCAGTTGCTTTCTTGCCTGCTCAAATTTGTTCCATTACGTTTGTTACATGTAAAATAAGTTCTGAGGTTTTGGTAAGACAGGATTGGAGACCGAGTGATCAGTAGGAGGGGTTTCAAACGGAAATCCTTGGATATTGGCGATTTAAGGAACAGTCTTTTTAAAAACTACCCGGGAACTCTCAGACAAAATTACCTTCCCCTCCCCATCCCCAGAAGTATTTTGACTACCTCGGTTCTTTACAAGACGGCTAGGTCAACACCAGCTCTCTTCCCCTTGTGCACACCTGTATATGCCCCTTCCTTGCTCTACTCCTGAAAATCCGGCTTGTAATTAGTCTATCCGAGGTGAGCCCAGGAACCCACTGAGAAAATGTGTGTGTTTAAAAATTGGGGGGCAGGTTTTGTTTTGTGAAGTGGCCTGTTTAGTGTTGTTTTGTTTTGATTCAACAACAATAGCAGAAATAAGCTACTCTA
>REGO01000292.1:1328457-1379218 GCA_010120015.1 Rhombomys opimus | reverse complement strand
AGACTCAGTGAAGTTGGAAACAAGTCAATACAGATTATTCAAACCCTGGGGTTGAGGCTGTTAAAGGGGGGATTAGCAACTGGACCTGAACCTCAACTACTTGAGAGGCCACGGAAGGCGTGTAAAGAGCTTGCCTACTGTGTGTAAGGCTCTGATGTTTTTCACCAACATAGGATAAAGTACTACAAACAAAATACTAAGAAACAAAAGAATAAAAAAAGAATCCAGGGGTGTGTGTTGCTATCAAATGGAACTGAAATCCATGAGGTAGAAGATGACCGCGTGGGTATATGGGAAGATAATGTCCTAGAGACAAGACAAGGAGACAGGGCAAGAGCAGCACACACCTCACACTTCTATAAACCAAAGAGAAGGAGACGCGGAAAATGACAAAAGGTGTGACCGATTTCCATTCTGAATTTGCACCATCTAGAAGACAGTAAAGGGAAAATGTGAAAACAAAACTGTCAGCTCAGCCAGAACATATTTCCAAACGACGTTAAAACAAATGCAGTTGGAGATAAGCAAAAGTGGAGAGAATTCACGATCACAACCATATACCCAGACAAGTGCTAGCTCCTTGGCAGAGGGGCGAGATGTCTACAGAAAGTTAGAGCTGCACACAAAAATCAAGGATCTCTGGAAATGGTTAAAATGGAGGTCAAGATACCTAAAAAGTAACTTTTAGTCATTCTGTAAAACAAAAGATATTTACCTAAAACAAAATAGTATGAATGTGTTGTGTGTTTAATATACTCAAAACAAATAAACAAAAACAATTGTTGACACCATCTTGAATCTCAAAAACAACAACAACAACAAAAGAACAGTACATATGACAATGGGCCAAAGGTCTGCAGGGACTGAAAATTTACTGTTGTGACACTTATATGTAAAGACATATTATTTGAGGGTAAACTGTAATTAATTATGACATATAATATAAAATTTAAGAGCAAAATAATAAGTCAGTACTAGGGAAAAATAGAATTAAAACAATTCAGTGTCAGGAAAATGAAAGGAACAAAGACAATATGTTAGTATTTTGGAACACAACCTGCTCCTGTGTTACCCAGCAACCTATGATGTCATCATGCGTCACGGCCAGGTGGCCACACCTGGAAGGCATGGTTACATTGCCCCTTAAAGGGCTAACCCTGACACATGGTCTCTCTCTTACACTCTTACTTTCTCTTTTTCTCTCTCTTACACTCTCTCTCTCTCTCTCTCTCTCTCTCTCTCTCTCTCTCTCTCTCTCGGCGACCCCTTCCCCTTCCCTTTTCTTTCTCTCTCCCCACCATGTCCTGCTTCCCATTCCCTCCTTACCCTCCTAATAAACTTCTTGCAGAGAATATCGGTTGATACCAGCCTCATTGTTTTTTAATTTTTAACACAATAGACATAAGAAGAGGAAAAGATACAAGACAGCAGCTTTAAGTTCAACAAGATCAATAACTGCATTAAATGTAAACAATTAAGCATAGCAACTGGATGACAGAAATTACTGGATTGGCTGAAAAAGTAAGATCCAACTTGACAGTTTGATAAAATCCATTTAACATAAGAAAAAAAAATACAGGGCAATAAAGTTAAGCTAAAGTAAGTAAAATAAATGTGCTGCACAGATTTGGACTGGAAGACCAGGCTCCAGCTGCAGCAGACTTTAGAATAAGGACTAGCAGGGGGGAAGGTGATGTTGCGGGAGCTGGGTGACCTTTGACTGTGATCTTAGTTTCAAGACACTGAGGCAGGAGGATGGTGAATTTTACACCCACCTCAGCTACAGAGCAAAATCTTGAGTCAAGAAGGAGGTGAGAAGACAACCCTAAGGAAATTTATACTTAGTAACAACACTTCAAAACAGAAAAAGCAAAACCTAACAAAGTTGAAAAGAGAGATAGATAGTTGTAATCAGAGGTTTCAACACCCCTGTCTCAGCAGTAACTAGGTCAGACAAGGAAGTACACAGCAGACATGACGGACCCTGTCAGCCAGCGACCTCCACAGCTGCTCCACTGCCGCCAGCGTTCTCACCAAGCTCACTCAGGCTGCAAACTAGATGGACCAGTCTGTACTCTGCCAATACAGTGTTGACTAAGCATTTAAGGACTCCTCAGTGTGATTCTCCACATAAACAGACGGAAGAAGGGAGATTCTGTGATCCTCCCAGCAGACACAGAACATTTAAAATCCATTCATGACAAAAACAGAAGAACAAATGAACTTGTAAGCAGACTAGGATTCTCCATCTGTAAAGGCATCTTGGAAAAGCCTGCAGCCAACAGGATGCTCAGGGTGAGCTGCCGAGCAAGCTCCCCAAAGACGCAGAACTGGGTGGTAAGCTCCTGTCTTGTTCTGTTTGAGTCCCCAGTGGCTGTGGACATTCCAGACAGTAACCAATCAGATGAGAAAAAAAATTACATGTAGTTTCGAAAGTCTTTTCTTGGGACATCATACCAGTCCATGCAGAAAACCTCACACAGCCTATTCTCAGCTGCTAGAATCACTGATGGAGGTAAACAGCACTGGATTGATGGGGACAAGGCAAAGCAGTGCATTTCTATGCAAAAGAACCAGCATTTACCCACTGAAATCCAATAATGCGATTTCAATTAAAATGCCATTTACAATAGCACCTCAGAGGTTTAAACATTCAAAACTTCACAAAGTGTACAACGTGTGTATCTTCTCAGCTGTATGACTTTGATGGAGGAAATCTGGGGTAAGGAGACAGAGGGAGCCATCGTGTCTTCCAGCCCTGGGCTTCCCTAAGATCCATGCCAGCTCTCCTCCAAACTGAGAGCCGACACTGGAACTTTTTGCTGCAGAACCACGAAGGTGGATCGTGAAGCCAGTGTGGAAATTAGCACAGGGAAACAACAATGAAAGACAGGCACATGTTGAAGATCCATGCTCTTACTCCAAGGATTTTCCGCAGCCGTGACGATGACCATGCCCCTGAAACGGCACACTGCTGGATCAGGTGAGCAGGGGCGAGGGTCCCAAGCAAGCCATGCACACCAGCCATGCACACATCATCAGCGCACTGCGGACAGAGGGAAGGACAGACTGTTGAGCGTGGTGTGGGCAGAGTTACATAAACATAACAAACGGAAAAGACAGCATTGACGCAGGAAAAGAATCTTGTGATTCTGACTTAAGCAACGAATTCTTGGATACAAACCAAAGAGATTATCTAACCGATAAACTAGACTTCACCAAAATTGAAAACTTTTGCTTTTTTGCAAGAAAGTGATGAGAAAAAAAAGTTAAAAATAAAGGGAATGGGAAACAACATCAACAAAAAATTAGAAAAATAAACTGAGAAAAACATCTGTAAATCACATATCTGGGAAATGGCTTATGTGTAGATGGAAATCTCACAGTTCAGTAGTAAGTAAAAACCAAATTGCTCTATAAAATACGGACAGAACATCTTAACAGATGTATTATCAAAGAAGCCGCGGAGATGTAAGTATGCACACAAAGGTTTGGCACCACTGTCAGGCTACAACTGAAAGTAAAGCTACGATGAAACACAGCTAGCCACTTACAGAGGTGGCAGTGAGGAGAGAAACCCCAATATATCCAGTATATTTGGGGTGACAGGGGTGAGCATAGCTGCTGCTGGGAATAGACTGCAGTCATTCAGAAATCAGCCTGGCAGCTGCTTCACACAGGTCAGAGGCAAAGATCAGATGCCCGACAGCAGGCTCAGGTTACTCACGGAAACGATGCCTTCCAGTCGTCACCCAAACCGGAAACAACCAAACGTCCCTGGGTGAAGCATCCCGGGGAACGTCTTAGTGATGGGAAAGGAACAGGTTACAAACGCAGTCAGGAATCGCGCTAAGTGAAAGAAGCCTGAATCGGAGCGCCATACACATTCGGTATGAGTCTATTTACGAGACATTCTGGAAAGAAGCAAAACCATAGGGGAAAAACAGATCAGTGTCTTCCTGGAGCTGGGGCTGAAGGGTCAGACTGATTATAAGGGGGCATGAGGGAACTTCGGGCAGGGGGGGGCTGTAGAAATGGTTTCCATCTTGGCTGTGATGCATTCATAAGGAATGAAAGAATGGTATCTCAAAAAGGCAGATTTCAGCTGAATGTCTAAGTCATATTCCAACGAAACATGAGTGAAAAACAAACAAACAAACAAACAAACACACCTACACTGTGCGTTTAACTAGCGAGTTTCCCCAAGCGACCAGATGACCACAATTAATGAAGTGGGTTATGCTGTTTGCTGGGTGGGGAAATGTTTGCGGTTGAAAGAGCTCAGTGTTAGCCAGAGTGCCTGTGAGGAGAGCAGTGGGCTTCTGGGGCTGCCTGTGGCCCGGTGCTGGGGTGCTGGGGTGCTGGGGTGCTGGGGAAGCTGAAAGACCTGCAGGTCCAGGCCTGACTGTGGGAGGCATGCACAGAGCCCTCCCAGTCTCAGAGTGATGCTGCACTCCGCATCTCCGTAGTCCTTGAGATACAGGCCTCGAGGTAAAGCCTCCACTTCAGTGAAGAGTTCGCCCCTGCTCCCCCCCCCCCCACCTCGGGTGTCCCTGAGGCGGGTAGACCTTTGCAGCTTGTGCTTTCAGGGACCCGGGCCAGAGGCTCCTGTTGTTCACAGTCACTTTATCCTCTCCGCCCACTCCGCAGAGCCTGGCAGGAAGGCCATCCAGAGCAGCAGGTCAACAGATGTACAAGGCTTGCTGAGCTGAGGCCCAGCGGGGAGGATTAAGCTGTGAAAGGCCTCTCTGCCCAGACCTTGAATCTCCCAGTTCCTGTGGTTTTAGCATAGCCAGGCAGTGCTGTGTGGGCCTCTTCCCTCACACCCAGAGGCTTGGGTCCATCTAAGTGCCAGGTAGCCAGTGAGGGCTAAAAAGATAACCTTTCACGGAAATTGCTTGTCTGCCTGGCTGCGGTTCTGGGAAGGTAGCAATGAGGAGAGGCAGGAAGGACAGTGAAGCCACTGACTGAAAGAGGGGGTGAGCAGCCCCGAACAGCGGATCTGGGCGTCTGCACCCTGCTCATCGGGATCTTTCCCTTTTAAGAGCCCTGCAGCCCTGGCGTGGCTAGCATTATCTGACCCCTTTCAAGTCACCCTTGACAAGTCTGCACCTCCGCTCGCGGTGAGGGGAAATGGACGGCCTAGAGCCCTGCACTTTGGGGAATAAGGTGTGCTTTTAACCTCATGCCGCTCCCCGGTCTCCGCATGGCCGGATGATCCGGGGTAGCCTCCCCGAGCTCTCCACCAAAGAAACCCGCTGGCAAGGCCAAGGCCAGCTGGGGCAGCGCCAGGCTGGAGAGCGGAGCGGCTGCCTCGGAGACACGGCAGCGTTTGTACAGGAGCTGGTACCTGGAACAAAAATATGCCGAGCAGCAAATTACGGCTTTCAGATGTCACTGCCGCCATCTGACACGGAATTTCAGCGGTTCACGTCTTCATTACCCGTCTGCAGCCTCCCGTTCAGGCGGTGCCTGCGTGGGAGGCAGATTTATGCTGCGTGGGCTACTGTGTACCGGAGCGGTGCTCGCCGGGGTTGCCAGGCTGACAACCGTCCTGGGGCTGGAGGAGCTAAGCCTCTGGCTGCTTTGTGGGTGGCTGCTCGTGTGGGTCCGGGCCCGGTGCACACCTCCTCCACGCTCCATCTTGTAACCACTTAAGGGAACCCGGCTCCTGCCTTCAGGATCGTGCTCTGTGTTTTTCCCATCTCCTCTGCTCCCGCAAGGAGCAGCCCCCTCCCCCGCCCCTCGGCGGGGTCTTCCTCTCCTCTTTGAGATGGTAACCGGACCAACACAGCAGCACAAGCAATGCCCTTGTGGCCCCTTTCCAGTTTCTCGGCCTCACTCGGACTAATGGAACAGAGACGTGTGCTTGCATCTGCTGCCAGTAATCACATCCTGAGTGACCACAGAGGAGATTAAGCAGAGCTACCTGCGCTCCCTGGGGATACAGTTACAGGAAGAAAGCCTGCCTTGCCCCTGCCTCCCCCCTCCCTGGCTCTCTTAAGCTACTTGAATGTTTTCCATACCATTAAATAAAATTTCTCCAGCAATGGTCCAAGGTGATCAAGGAGTTAGTTCTGATCTATACTCTGTGCTGTACTCCAGGGTGTGAAGAAAACACATTTCCATAGCTTTACCTTGCTTCAGGGTCTTCTTTGAATCAGTGTTTCCCAGCACTAGAAGCTTTGGGGCGGATATGGAGAGCCAGTATACAGTGGGCATGGCTAGAGGAACCTAGTGAACCCAGAACAATGAGGGGGAAAGAGGACAGACCCAGCTAGGAGAACCCAGGAAGGCTTCCAGGAAGGAGAGGCATTTGAGAGGAGCCTTGGGGGCAAGGCAGGATACTGAGAGATGCAAACAATGGCAAGCACTGCCGGAAGCTTCCTGTTTGGTGAAAGCCTAGAGACGGGAAGGCACGGGAAATGAGTGGGAAACCTACATGACCCTGCAGAGCATGGCCATAAAGAAAAGTGGAAGACTACCTTGTATTTCAAAGACTTAAGGCCAGGCTCAGCAGCATGGGGTTATCAGCAGTGGGAGTCATCCCTAGCAAACTGTGAGACTGCCCTCAAATGATGACAGAATACGGAGTGTAGGATGAGGCTGGTGTTAGATGCCATAGCCGTGGTCTGCGAGAGCAGACATTACACATTTGATAAGAATGGAAAGGGTGCCATTGAGGCAAAGAAAGGATTTGGCAATTGATTGGATTTGAAAAATGAGGCCAATAAGTGTACCAGGGACTATGCTGAATTTGAGAGTGGAATGTGGAGAGGAGAGGGAGCAGCTCACTGGGGTGCTGCAAGACGCCCCTGGGGTGCTGAAGGCCAGGGCTGATAACGATGGAAAGGTGGCTGTGAGGAACCAATTCCTGCAGGCCCCAGCACAGGAAGAGCGCAGCATGGAGGGGAGGGCAGCCGAGAGCAGACCCGGGGAGGGAGAGAGGGACACCTTACAGAGAGAAAGCTAAGAGCTTCCTGCCAGGAAGCTGAGGGAGGATAGATTCCTGTCCCAGGCTGAGGAGGCCCGTGGCCTTTTTCCTGAGGCTCCCCCAGGACAGACGTGGGTGGAACCGGATCAGAAGCCTGTGCAGAGAAGAGTGGGTGTGTGGAAAGGAAGAATAGGTAGGCCTGTTTCCTGAGAGCTTAAAAAAACCGGGGTGGAGGGTCCTCCTTTGAGGATGGCTTAAAGGCCTCCAGCCTGATATCCTGGAGCGGGCGGTGCAGGTGGCAAGGGGCCGAAGGGTGCCCTGTCAGAGTTCACCTGTTTCCTGTGGCAGCCAGGAATGGCAGCAACGCCTCAGTGCAGCAGGTGAGGAGCTGGCTGCATGTGTGTACCAGCACGTGCTTGTTAATATCACAAACTTGACCTTTCAATAAGGCCCACAAATGGGGTACGGTGTTTTCTGGATTGTTCTGCATCTCATTTTAGGGACTACCCCGGGATGATTGTGGAGGAAACATAAGTTTTCCACAACCTGGACAGGAGGAGCGTGAAGAATGTACCAGCGCCTCTTTTCTGCTCCTCAGAAGAAAAAAGAGCCTGTCTTTTTGAAGGCAGACTCGGGATTCATTGATCTCTCCTCAGGAGAAGCTGCCAAAGAGAAACAAATCCCAAAAGCGCTGTGGCAGCGTTCCGGGAAGCAGCTGGTTGTTCTGGTTAGGGAAAGCACAGCTGGGGCCTTGGCTGCCTCCCTTGGAAAGCCCTCCTTCCCCAAGCCATGGACTTGTCACAGGCAACCCTCCGGCCAGCCATCCCAGGGTTCTCCAGCATGACCCCTGACAGCCGGGCCTTCTAGATGTTGGCTCCTTTTGCCCGTGTGTGGTTCAAAAACATGTACTGGCTGTGGCCAGGCCTGGCAGAAGAGTGAGTGTCCAGAGTCCAATGGGGCCTATGGATAAGTGACCGACTGTCAGATTTTGTTACGGAGCCTCCAGCAATGTTTGGGAAAAGGGCAGCTTCCTCCTCATGCACTGTCTAGCTGTCCGCAGAGAGTGTCTGTCTCCAGCACCCAGACCTGCAGTGCTGGAGGGCTTCCTCAGTGTGTGCAGTCTTAAAGGCCCCAGCTTGCCCCTTCCTGCTACGGAAGTGAAAGCTGGCAGGGAAGCCAGGCACAGACCGGCAACTCAGTTCATCCCCCGGGACACTGAATATTGTAGGAGAGGCAGCAAGCAGTAGGCATGCTTGATAAATTATTGACAGTTATCAAAAGCTTCCAGGAGAGCATTGAGTGTCCGACACAGTGATATCCTGCCACAGTATCACTTCTGCCCATGCTGCCCAGGGTCAGCTCGGCGGCCTCCCTTGTCTTTGGAGTGCTTTCTCTAGCCTCTCTACCCCAACTCCCCCACACAAGTGAATTTGCCTTGTGCTCAAGTCAGACTGCATTCTGGAGCTTGGAACTTTGTAAATATAGAACGGCTAAGAGATAGGACCTGAGAAATGGGCTCAACTGGACCCAGGAGCAAATTCTTGACTCAGAATGCCTCTCCTGTGGTGGGAGTGGCAGCAAATAAAGATGGCAGTGCATACATCACACACACACAGGCACACAAGTACACACATGGGCACACACACACATCAGAGGGTAGCAGAGGCTAGCAAGAGAAGAGATCTAAGGAAGGGCCGGGTGAAAGGGTCCGGTTCACTCAGACTCAGTGGTCAAGTAAGAGTGCCCTGAGGAGGCAGCAGGTTGCAGAGGCCTGCAGTGGTGAAGCAGCCACAGGTCTTCCAGCAGAGGGGATGATCCAGAGGTACAATAACAGCCTCTGTTTGTCTCCTTGTTCCCAGGACTCTGCCCAGGTTTTGATGACTGCACGCCTGCACCACAGGTGTGAGGACACACTGGATCACAGGCATATGCTAATGAAAAGATACAGGAGCAGGCAGCTAGCAGCTGGCCCATCACTCGCAGGGGGCAGAAGGGGAACATAGGGAGCAGGGTTAGGACCAGGGCCTGGAGGACAGAGTAGGTCACAGCAGCCATCTCCTGACACCCAGTATGGGCTGCAGACAGCAGGAGGATTAAGTTACGTAGTGTTCTTAGGAGCCTTGGCACCATGGAGGAAGATGGCTGTCACTAATGTGACTGTTCTTAGCAATCAATAATCAATTGAAAACCTATATCTATGCCCTCCTGGACTTGGCCTATTAATTCCTTGTATTGAATTTATGAATGGCCATGCCGATATTTATGTCACAAATGCAGGCCGGCCCATCCATTCACTGTTTGGTTCTGTTTTTGTTCACATGCTGAATCTCTGGCTGTTTTTCTTGGGTCGTGAGGGTCCTGGCACTTGCTTATTTTCCTATGCTTTCTCCTTGTTCCTGGTCATTAAAGCTATGGATAGGGACAGGTTAGAAGGGTACTCTCTGACTCTGGTTCTAGACTCCTGCTCTTCTACGTCTTCATTGTTGCCTCTTTTCCTTGTCTTCCTCCTCCCTTTCCTGTTCTTCACTCTCTCACATTGGTACCCCAGCTTTTCCATCCTTCTCAGTCCTGCCATGTCCCTCTCTTGACTGGTTGGGACCATCTCGCAAGGAAATAGCCCAGGGGAGAGCCTTGAATGATTATCCCAGCTTGCTCACCTTATTTGCCTTAGGTAAGAGAGGTCAAGTGAAAACAAACTCTCCACACTAGAGGCTTTGCCCTCACTTGCCTTTGTCAGATGACCATCAGGTAAACTGACCCTGAAACTACCTTCTCTCTGGACAACAGATCAGTTCTCACAGCTTGGGAGGTGTGACTCCCACACCTGGCTATTTCCTCTTCCCATACATACTCATCATTTGCAAGAATTTTGGAGGACTCTTTGGGGCTATAGAGGAAAAACTTAAAATGTAGATTCCCTTGACCCAATAATGCCAACCCTGGAAAATGTTTTTAGAAAATAATCAGGGACACGGCCAAAAGTACATGTATGAGAATATTTATTTCAGTGCTAATTATAATAGTAAAGAAAACAAGGAAACAATCCACAGGAACTTGGTTATATAATTCATGGGAACACTAGACAGTCATCTTCTGTCTGTCCATCTGTCTGTCTGTCTCTCGCTCTGTATACACTTAAAGCATGTTTGATATGTGTGTTATTTAGCTTCCTGTGACTGCAATGTATAATCAAGATAATCAACCTATAACATTTATCATGGCCCACAGTTTCAGAGGTTTGGAGTCATGACTGACTGCCCCTGGTGCTTTGCCTGTGGATGGCACATCACAGCCAGAGCCAGTGGTGGAGCCACACCATTCGCCTCATGCTTAGGATGTGGGAAAGAGGGGAAGATGAGGGGCTTGGGTCCCACAATCCTCTTCAAGGGAGAGCGAGAGCAAATCAGTAAGCACCGTTCCGGGAAGGCTTCTGCCTCCGCTCCTACCTGCATGTTGCCGTCCTGATTTCCCCACATGAAAGACGACATAAGCTGAAGTGTCCCATTTTACCTCCAAGTTGCTTTTGGTCCCGGTGTTTCATCACAGCAACAGAAAACCTAAGATCCTTCACTCAGGTGAGGAGGTAGTAGCTTCGGTGAAGGAAAGGATTACAGGATGGGTGGACTGGAGCAGAGTGGGAGATAACAGAGACTTTAATCCAGATTGAAGCATGGGGAGGAGAAGTACGCAGGGAAAGGATAGGGTGCATTGTCTTTACAGTAGCCATTTAAGGAATTTGGTGGGCTCTGAGGGTGTGAGGTAGGCCTGCATATGGTTTAATGACATGAGAGTGTGTGGCTTTCGCTGTGCACAGCTCCCCTTCTTGTAATAATGCACTCGGCAGCTTAGTTCCTTCACCTGCACATACTATACGCACGCCCCCCAAAAGGGCATCTGCCAACTTCAGAACCCCTTGAACCTATATGCATTGGGCTGCACGTACGTCTCTCTGAACAGCTGCCTAAGTTTCTCTGCTGCTAAAGTGACCAAATTAGATGGTTTTTATTCAAGGCTTCCACAATGCATTGTAAAGGATAAAGAATTATCCAGCCGATTTGAGTGAACGTTTAGGGCAGAACCCCTACTTACTATTTTATGCCGATTCATGCATAACTGGGCATACATGTGGTTAAAATGGGACATTATGGGAAGGGACATATACAGAAGTGAATATATAAATTAATCTATAAACCAAAACAGAAGACCACCTAAACCTCAGCTCCTTCGGACCTTAGACTTCATAAAAACTGCCTGGGGCCTATTGGTGGTTGGGCTGGTGCTATGTATTCTTATGTTAAGTTCTGACCCCAAGATCTGGTTGCTATCCAGACATTCTCATGTACACCAAGTGACGGTGTGTAAACTTTGCTCCCCAATTTAAAGTTGGTTGGTTAATAAAAGTAGCTGACAGCCTATAGCTGGGCAGAAAAGAAGCAGGCAGAGCTTAGGTTCTGGGGTTTGGGGTCTCAGAAGGACCACGAGGCTGGGAGGAGCTGGAGGCAGAAGATGTAGCAGGAGGAAAGGAAGCTGGAGAGAAGGAATTCTCAAAGGGGAATAAGGACCATGAGCACATGGCCATGAGGGCTGGCCTGATGGAACAGAGGCATCCCAGGCAGGAAAAATTATGGCAAATAACTTGGGGTATGTAGTTGGGAAACAGCAAAAAACAGATAGAGGGTTGATATCTGCCTAGTTACTGTGCCTTAAAGCTTATGTAAATCATAAAGCTTCTCTATCTCTATTACCCTGGAACTAGCCAGGGCAGAGAAGCCCTCAAGACTCTAATATCTAGTTCTAGAACGGGCCCGTGGGTACCTTTACTCATGTGGCCTGCTGTCAGTCTTGACAGTGTTTGCCTCTTTGGTCTGTAGTCCTAGTAAAGTTCTCCTCCTGCTCATTTTGGAAATCTGTGTAGCCCTTATTTTTAGTTCTCTGGGAATGAGGCTGAGAACCTGGAAACACCCAACCCCATGCTGACCTCAGACCAACCACCAATGACAGAGATGGGTTGCTAAGAAATTTAATGTGAGCTTAGGCTGGCTCCTGAGTGCACTAGGGTTACAGGTGGTAAGGCACGGCCTAAGGATGACTCCAGGAAGCGAGGATGTTTCAGTTGTAACCAAAAGTCCATAGTGGTGTTTGTGAGGTTCCCAGGAAATATCTGCGAAAGATAGAAGGCCAGACTCAAGGTCGTGCATATTACAGCCCTATGTATGGTTCACTGCTATTTTGACATTCTTATTTTAAAATATCTCTGTATGAAAAAAATCGGGTCTCTGTGTCAGCAAGCTTAGAGCAGATGTTAGCTGTGCTGTGGAAGCCTGACTGTCAGCTGGAGAGGCTTCAGCAGATTCCTGGGGAAGAGGCTCCTTCCCTTCCCTTAATCTTCTCTCTTTTCCCCCTGCCTCACACACACCAATGACTGCACTTTCCACCAGGCCCAGGCCTAGCGGTTTCTTCCACCTCGACAGTTCCAAGCTGGGACAAAGCTTCTAACACATGGGTCCTTGGGGCACATTCCAAATGTCTCTTTTGTCACCTCAATTCATTCTTCACCCTACAGAACTCTTCTCTCTAACCTCCTCTTCCGGTGTTTCCAATGGGAGGCCCAGCAAAGAGGCGTGGGAAGGCAGGCTCTTCATTCCTGCTGCTTTTTCACTTACTGGCTGTAGATTGTGCCTTCCCTCACCTCAGGCCTCAGCTCCCTCACTTTCCAAGCCACCCTGGGGGTCCAGTAACTGCCCCCTCCTCCACCCTCAGGTTTAGCCATGGGAAGCTTCCATGTTTGGTTCAGGTTCACTTCAGCAGCTCTTTGTCCCTCAGCTGACCCTCAGGAGGCCAATGGAAACAAACTGTGTTTGCTGCTGGAACTCTACAAGATGCAATGCAGACGAAAAACACACACACACACACACACACACACACACACACACACACACAAAAATGCTTACAATTGAAGGTGAAGTGACAGAATGAGGCTAGAAGCTACAATTTCAACTTGTACAAACAAATATATTTAGAAAAAGAAACCGTTTATACGCAGAGGGAGAAAAGGCTAGGAAGAAACTTGAAGAATCTGCCACTGTGTCTCCACTGCAAGATTACAGGTGATTTGCTTGTTTCTATACGACTCTATATTGAACACTCTTGTTTGCTTGTTTTGAGACATGGTCTTGCTGTGTAGCCCAGGGTGGTCTAGAGCCTGTGGCTGTTCTGCTGCTTTCCCTCTCAAGCACTGGGATTCTAGCCTATTGCACACATTCTCAGACATAATCATGCATCACCTTTAACATGAAAAATAAAACAACCTATATTTAAAAACAAAACTGAAAATGAAATCACCCACTTGTAAATGATAGATCATAGATTTTGAGTAAATATATGATACTATATCATAACATATATGATATTGCAGCTTAGGTAGACATGGAAGTATTTTGGTAGGAATTTTCACCAGGCCTCAACTGTCATTAGTTGCATCATCCTACCCTTTACTGAGATGCTTTCCTGAGCCTGGTGCCTAGTATAACTTCTGCAGTTGAGACCTTCAGAAGCTTTACTTCTGCTATCTCTGGCTTTGGCCTGGAGCTCAGCTGTGCTGGAGGTAGGGGATGAGGGAAGAAGGGGCCTCAGCCCTGCTGACAGATCAGGCTGAGCAAGCCGGTGAGGATGTGCTGACAACTCTCTGCAGTAAATTCTTGGCTATCACCTGTGCTCCTTGGTAGATATACCGAGCAATCTTAGCTTCTCTTAGCAAAGATCATGCCTCTATGCTGAGTAGCGGAAAGTTGCTACAAACGTAACATTTTAACTTATTAAAGTTAACATTTAGACTTATTTAACATTTATTTACTTGTTTACGTATTCATCTATCTGTTTGTTTATTTATTTATTTCTACAGAGTCTCACTGTGTAGCTTTGGCTGGCCTGGAACTTGCTCTGAGAACCAGGCTGTTCTCAAACTCAGAGAGATCCATTTACCTCTGTCTTCCAAGGGTGACAGCAAAGGCATATGGCACCATGCCAGACTTAAAATGGTCTCTCATTTACAGTTTTTCCAATACCACTAAGTAGAGATACCCGGCTACCTACTTTCAGAGGATAAAAGTAATATATAAATGGGCATGGTTAGAAGGATTTATTCAAAATGTTAAAAAATTGAGCAGGGGTGCTCAGAGTTTTTTGCCTGATTTTTGCTTGCAGGGTTAGGTGGGTAGGGCCGGGGGCAGGGTGGATTTTCATGTCAATAGACCTTTCCATCCTGCTTGAGTTTGTTCAGATTTCTTTTGTATCTCTTAAGTCAGATAGCGCCTTTAGAGGAGTGGTTCCTGACCTGTGGGTCACGAGCCCCTTGGGGGTCGAATGACTCTTTCACAGGGGTCGTACACCAGATATTTACATTATGATTCATAACAGTAGCAAAGTCACAGTGAGGAAGCAGCAATGAAATAATTTTAGGGTTGGGGTCACCACAACATGAGGAAGTCTGTTAAAGGGTCAAGGCATTAGGAAGGTTGAGAACCACTGATTTAGAAATACTATGAGGGTCTTACATTAAAAAAAGAAAATCAATTCCTTGAGCATAAGCAGCCTTTACTATGCAATGGTTCTGCAGCTTCAGCTCTGGGAGAATCCTGGCCTGGCAGAGCACCAGACCATTGCTTGAGCTAATGACAAAAACGATAAGGAACTTTGAACCCTTATATAGCCATCGCAACGTGCGGGGCTGGTTTCCAAGAACTTTCTACACCCACTTAATCTTCCAAACTGGCCCTTGGGCTGCGGAGTTGTTCTCTCTGGCTTTTCATTGTTGTGACAACACACTGACCAAAACCAGCCTGGGAGAGGAAGAGGTTTTATTGTCTTTACACATCCCAATCACGGTCCATCAGGAGGGTGGTCAGGGCAGGTGCAGAATCGGAACCTGGGAGGGACACTGCCTACTGACCTGTTCTTGAGGCTGATTTGGCCTGCCCAGGGGTGGGAGGGCTTGCAGTGGGAGGAGCCCTCCCATATTAATTAGCGATTAAGAAAATGCCTCATAAGGCTGGAGAGACGGCTCGGAGGTCAAGAGCCTAGCTGCTCTCGCAGAGAACCTGGGATCAGTTTCAAGAGCACTGCATGGTGGCTCACAGCCACCTGGAACGCCAGTCTGAAGTGCCCTTGAGGGATGGGGGGTGAGGGGAGGGCACCGCCATGCCTCTGGTAGGATCCAATGCCCTCTTCTGGCCTCCCAGGCACTAGCCACGTACTCAGAGCACATATATATGTGCAGGCCAAGCAGTCATATACATAAAGTGAAAATCACTTTTTTTTTTTAAAGAAAGATAAGAAAATGCCCCACAAACATAATCACGGGCCTATTGGATGGAGCCCATTCCTCAATTGAAGCTCCTTCTTCCAGGTGGCTCTGGTGTGTGTCCAGTCGACAAAAACTAACTGACACAGTAGTATAGCTCAGGGGTGAGAGTGCTTAGCACACGTGAGGTCCTGGGTACAGTCTGTACACACACATGCACACACATGTGCACACACACACACACACACACGAACGCACGCACCCACACACCCTAGCCTTGTTATAACCCTCATTTTATGGATAAGCTTATCAAGCATAGGCGTGAAAGAACTTACCTAGGTCACAGGCCCTGTGAGGGAGCAGAGCACAGTTCTCAGTTCTGTGGGTTGGCACCCAAACAGGCTCTAAACCCCCTACAGCTTTTTGGACCCTTCAGCAAAGACCCAAGGTGGGGTTTTGACGACCCAGTCCTAGCTGCCGTCAGGCATCGGAACCTGAGTTCGCTGGCATCACATTCAGGTTTATTCTCAGCTTCTCTTGGCATTCCTCACAGCCGGCTAGCTGGGACCGCTGCCCAGAGCCTCTGCACCTAAATCTGGCTTTGCTGGGCATCCAAGTGGTCCCGATAGCAGTGCAACAGAGAGGCCGCCTCAGCTGCAGAGAACCTGCACACTGCTGTTCCTGAGCCTCGAATTACCGCACATTCTTGTTGTCTGAAAGAGAAAATGATGTCTGAATCACGCGGTCTCCCTCGTAATGACTGGTCCTCCCAGGAGTTAGACGTTACTCTGCAGCCAGCCGCCTCACCGCCCTCAACTCCAGAGGCGAGCGTGGCCTAATTACCTTCATCTGCGAAGAGCTGGGGCCTCGGAGCAGCCGGCCACAGCAGGACTCTTGAAAAACCTGCTGCAGGTTAAAAAGCAGACCTGCCTTCAATTTATTAAAAGCCTTGGCATTTCTTTTTTTTTTTTCTCCCACTGAGCATTTTAAAATGCAATTAGACAAAATGGAATAATAATCAGGCAAAGGGACTCCGGAGTTTTCACGTTGGGGTGATCCTTGCTTACGCGCCTTCGCACTTCTGGCATTCCTGTCGTGACAGTGTGCCTCTAGGACACCCTGACAGCTGGTTCAGTCCGTGCCCACATCGCTGAGGACCTGGACGCCCTGTGAGCAGTCCCTGGATGATCACACCACCCTTTCTCACTGCCGAAAGCCCGTCAGTCCAGTACCTATGTACTAGTCAGGCCCATCAGATTTCCCCAAGAAGCCTAGACACTGACCTCTGAAAGCTTCCCGGTGACTGCAAGGCCCGGGGCATTTCACACCCCTGCAGGGTGGGAAGCATCCACACCCACGTTCTGTGCGCTTGCACACTTGCCTCACACACAGACCGGAACTCGAGAAAGCACGATGCTTCACTGGAGAAGTTAGGGACTCTGAGGGGCACAGCAAGGGAGAGTGGTCCTCCCTGCTCCTTAAGGGAGAAGCCGTCTCCACAGGTCAGGAATCTCATGGTTTTAGTTTATCAGCACACAGGGCTTTGGAAGCACACAGAACACACACACCAGAGGAGTTCCCATGCACAATGCTATGAGAAATCAAACAGCGTCTTTATCTGGCTGTCACCAGGCAGAGCCGTCGTAGAACGCTAACACAAGCCAATCGAGACAAGGTTCTGCTCATGGGGCTGCCGTCCACGGTACAAGCCCATGAAGAGACGGGGTAGCTGACCCTCTGGAATTAAGCCACGGTCTCCCCCAGCCACTTCCTGTGCCCTCAGGGTAGTGGTCCCTGTGCACAGCTGGGCCAATTTATTAAAATGGGCTGTGCTCATCCGTTCCATCATTGTGACAAAACCCCTTAGATAAGCAACAGGGAGAAAGACTTCCGTGGCTCATAGTTCCAGTCTATGGTTGGTTAGTTAGCCTGTTGCTTTTGCTCATCTGGAGCCCATGGTAGAGGAAACCGCTCACCTGGGGTAACAAAGAGAAAAGGAAGCTGCCAAGGTCCCACAATCCCCTTCAAATGACTTGACTTTCTCTCCTCAAGGGCCTACCTTCCCCCGCTAAGTTTCGAACTGTCCTGATGGTGCTGCAAGCTGGGCACCAGGCCTTCAACACGTGAGACCCTTGGGGACGCTCTAAGTCCACGCTGTGCTAGTGTATTTCACTGTCCTGAGACTTAGTAGCCTGTCAGCGACTTTGAACACCGGTGAGCCAGGCCGGGGCAGCAGCCCCCACTCTACCACACTCTGGCTGTCTGGTCCCTCATACACCCAGCCTTTACGTTGTTTTGTTACCTGTGTAATATGCAGGTAATCAGATACAGTCTTCTTCTTTAAAAAGAAGCCAGCCAGTTTGAAAAGGTTTGCAGTGAGTCCCTGGGCCCAAGCAGGTCTTTTCATATTGAAAGGGGAAAACCAGGTCTGGGCAGCGGCCAGATGCATTTCTACTTGCATTCTCTTTCCTGTTTCTTCCCCCTCTCCTTTCCCCTTCTTTATCTCCTTCCGTCTTTCCTGTGGCCCTCCAGACACGAGCTGCGTCTGAAGCGAGGCCACACTCTCTGCCGGTTTCTGCCGGCCCCAGATAAACAGCTCTGTGTTCAACTCATAAAAAATGTAAAGGAAAATCATCACCTGGGCAGCTTGTTTGGCTTCCAAAACCTCCTGGTATTCCCCTGTCTCAACAGTCTTCTGCCCTGGAAACTCATCAATTCATGGTCTCTGGCCTATGCCAAGTCTTGGCCATTTGGGTATGCAAATTAGCCTCCCAAGCTGCACAGAGATTGCTGGTCATGAATATTGCAAAGCTTCTTCAGCCACTCACCCCATCCGGCTTTGTCTCAGCTTGCTCACTCACCTGTAGCTCCAAGCAGCTTCAAGTTCTTGTATCTCAGTGGGCTGACAATCCCAACACACCTGGGACAAGGAGGCACACAGGTTTGATCTCCTGGATTCCCACCCGCCAGGCCTGGAGATTGGAGAAAGTATCCATTGAGGTGACCATCCATTCAGTCATCCACAAATGTTCTCTGATTGCCACATGTGCCAGGCAGTGTGCAGGCTCCACTGGCGTGCTGCCCAGCTACATGCCCAGGAGCAGACAAAAGGCACATAAAATGGGTCAGCTTATGCAATGTGCAAATGCAGTTCTCACCAGAAAGGCCCCATATCCAAGAACATACAATTGTGTGGACCTCTGAATTGGAGCATGATTCACAAACTCTCTCTTCTGCTGGTCTTGTACTCTTCCAGGACCAACTTTGGCTTCCCTTTTCCTCCTCCTCTTCTTCCTCTGGCTCTTCTTCTTCCCCAACCCCTACTCCTTTTCCTCTCCTCCTCCCCCTTGGCACATTCCTGTCCCACCCTCAGCCACGAATGCTGATCTTCAGGCCTCTCTGCTAAGAGTCTCATAGAATAAACACATTAAAATCTTAGTCATCGTCCCCCTAGTCATGTACTATCTTCATGTCTTAAACGGGCAACCCTCCCAAGGAAGTCTGTAGTCAGCTCAGGAGCGCTCCTTCTTCCTGACACCAGGGGTAACTCCCAGGACTGGGACAGAACTGCGTTATTTGAAAACAAAAGCAAGTAGTCCTGTGAAAAGCGGCTTTTAGGGGCTCCCCCTGGCTGGCTCTCTGCTATCATGCAGACTCATGGCAAATGAAGCATGTCAGTGTTCTCTTCACTCATTGCTATCATCTCAGACCAGAAGATTATTTTCTGTTGAGGTGAGACCTTTTTCTTCCTTCTTAGGAAGGAGTTTTATGTGTTTTCTTTCCCTAGCACTGCCTCAGCAAAGCACAGCCTCACCAGAAGTGGCTTAAATAACAGACTGCTGTTGTCTTCCATTTCTGAGGTTACAGTATGGCTAACGCTGATTCCCTCCGAGGGAGTCTGTTCTAGGTTCCCCTTGGGCTTCGGATGATTCCCTGGTGATCCTGGGTGTTCCTTAACTTAGAGGAGAATGGCCTCCATCCCTGCCTGAGTGTCTACCCAGCACTCTGGCTTTGTGTCCTGCTCTCCTTATTGAATAAGACACAAGTCATATTCAAGAAGGCCCGTGACCCCAGGACCTCTTTTAATTTAATTACTTCTGTGAAGACTTGGTCTCCAAATAAGGTCATGTTCCGGCTACTCAGAAGTTATGCCTGCAGCATCTGTATCGGGGATACAGTTCAATCCACAGCAGTGTGTACCTCGGCACCCAAGGCAGCTGCAGGAAGCCCTCCAGGAAGGTTAGGGAGCGTCGGGGAGCGCCTGCAGCTGGTCCTGTGTGCTGACTCTGAAGTTGAAGGTGATTTAAGGGCTCAGAGTAATGGAAGATAAACTGCTTGTCACTGCCCACCCTGTATTCCAGAAGATTGCATTTCTGTGTGAGGCCAACCCAGCATTGCCCTGCAAACAGCTTTTCCATTATGCTAAGAGCTAGTGGTGATAGGCGCCATTACTACCCAGCCCTTTGGCCTCCACTGGCTCCCTTCCCTCTGCCCTGAGCGCTTCCCAGTGACCTTCCAAGAGGTAACATCAGAGTTATTCTCCCCAGGAGACCTCCACAATTACTTGCCTGTGTCCCAGGAAACCCCATGATGCTTTGTGTGAAGCATGAGGAGTATGGGGGCTCAAAGGAGAAAGAAGCTTCTCTCCTGGACTGCACCATCCCCCACTTCTAATCATGTGTTAGAATAAATTGTGTACATGGGGTTTGGTGGGAGTGTGTGGGGGTAGGGGGGTGGGGGAGTGGAGGGGGTGGGGGATGAGGTAGTATGGGAGTGTATGTGTGGAATGGGGGGGAAGGCAAGAGATCTGTCTTTTGCCTTTGTCTGCTCTCTCTCCCCCAGGCAGATGCTGGAAGAACAAGATAAAATTCCTTGTCAGCTGGGGCCCTAAATTCTCATTCATTTATTAGGAAATGATCGTTTTCTCCAAGAAGCCATCTGTCTTGCTTTTCTGGGCACTGTCCATTAGTAAGGAGACAAAGGGAGGGAAAGATGGCCTTTTTGGCCAGGGACTTTTTTGGTGCCTCTTCAACATCTTTATCACCAGGGAAATTTTTTTTAGAAGACTGATTAGGAAACGTGATTTTAAGAACAGCCTGTCCATCTGAGCTGCTTCAGGGCTGACTGGCTTGATAGAGCTGCTTGGCAAGATGCCTCAAATGGTGGTGCATTGGCTGTGGACGTGGCTCCATGACGTTTCCCCAGGCGACTGTGACAAAGCACCGGGCTTCTGTGTTTCCTCCTGGTTCTGAAGGGTGAAGAGGTCAGAGGTCAAGGTGCTGCTGCTCCTCCGGAAGCCTCCTCTTTCTTACACACTCTTCCCTCCTTCTTCGTCAAATTTCAACTTCCTACAAGGACAGAGTCAGCTGGATCCCCACCCCATGACGATATCCAGCCTTAGTTCCTTAAAGACTCTTTCTGCAAGTGCAGCAGCAGCCTGAGGGCCTGGGCTGGCAGTGAATGAGCAAGAGTGCCTCAGATCCCAGGTTTGACTCTGCCTTTGGGAGGACTGTGGTTAGGGATTTGGGTTCCCAGAAACAGAATAATTCAAGGCCACCTGAGCATCAAAGAAATTTGGATAGGGCGATATGGACAGCACTTGGCCTTAGAACAGGTTGGAATGTTGACCTGTTTGGACAGAAGTTCTCTGTGGTGGGGAACTCTAGTCAGGGTGGCTAGGATGAGGCCTTCAGGAGTCCCAGAGGGCACTTGCCTTTATTGCTCAAATGGTATATGCTCCAGACCCTTGGCTTCCATTTCCTCTGCCATCTGTAGTGAAGGAAGTCAGAGAGCAGGGTTCGCATGTCTCCTAGGTCACCTAGAGATACGGAGATGATTGTTCCACAGGACACAGAACAGCTATGAAAGAAGAGATGATATCAAGAGACCCAAGCCAGGACAAGTGCTTGTCACATGGTTATTTCCTTCCTTGAAAAAGAAGACGATGAAGTGGCCTCTGTCTGAACCAGACCATCTCTTACACTTTGCCTTCACAAAGGCGCTCCCACTTTTTAAAAAGTTAATTCATTCATTTATTTGTTTTTCTGTATCTGAGTGATCTGTCTTCACACACACCAGAAGAGGGCATCAGTTCTCATTACAGATGGTCGTGAGCCACCATGTGGTTGCTGGGAATTGAACTCAGGACCTCTGGAAGAACAGCCAGTGCTCTTAACTGCTGAGTCACCTCTCTAGCCAGCACTCTCCCACTTCTGTCTTGAGATCTTTGTCTGATTTTATCAGACAAGAACAGAGATTTCTGCTTGCAGAGTTTTGCTGCTGAACTCTTCTTGCCCTCACAGTGAACATTGGTCTCTGTCTGCCCAGGAAGGTCACTAGTCCTGTGTCACTATAAAAGACAGGAGTGAAACAGCTTTCTGGTGTGCTCAGTTTATTAATGTCTTCTTTGTGATTTGTGCTGGTTGTAAATATTATATCCATTATAAATAATGGTTCGACCTGCCATTCTTTCTCTGGTCCTTGGTTACTTGGCCTATAAAACCAGAGGGCTGAATTAAATGATTATTAAGGTCTCTGCAGCTTTAACTCTGATGGATTCCATGAAAATTAAACTCCTGTGAGTAGACAGTCTATGGGCCTTGCCACAGTGAGTTATCCCTAAGAACTTAAAAATGGGAAATATGATTTCCCCTGGGGAGAAAAATTATAAAGCCAGCCAGCACTAGATTAAAGAAGATCTATTCACAGTCTCCTCAAACGGACAGGATAGATTTCAGACCTGATCTGTCTGGACCTGACAATCCGAACATTCTTAGGGGCAGAGTGTCCTGTCAGATAGATGGGTCACCATAAAGGCAAGAAGGAAGCTGTCTGGATCTGTCTGGCTGTGACAGGCTTGGGATATTGGTGGGTCTGGGCCTTTCCCAGCTGTGTCTCTGTTACAGCCTGGCAGTGGGGCATCAGGACTGGATGCCCCAAGGCACAGACAAGACAGTTTAAAAGCCAGTCCATCTAGCAGGAACATCAGCTTAACAGGAGGGTCTTCAGCCACAGGTGGAGTGGGAATCCGAGGCACTCAGTGAACCCACATTTGCCTTTGTTGTCTGAGAAGGGCAGGGGTCTCCAGCTCGGGGCTCTGTGTAACCCACTGGGAAACCCGGGATCGAGGCTACCGGCTCTCAGTTCCCAATCACCTCAGAGTATTCTGACCCTTCAGGAACTGAACACGCGTATCTTCTCTCACTCCGGCCAGCCTCTCTCTCCAGCTCACCCAAACAGCCCTGCTTTGAGTGCAGTCTCCTATGTGTGTCTGCAGCCTGGCTGTGACCTGGGAGGCGAAGACATCTCTGAAGGACACAGAGGCAAGAGGGGGGTGACAGGAAGATGACTCTGCTCTCCAAGGCCAGCAGAGTTTCTCCTGTGCAGTCTCCTGGGAGCCTGCTCACAGCGATCAGTGTGAGTTCACCCCAGTGAACTCAGAAGAAATGCAATCTGGGCTTGCTGACAAAGTCAAGTGCTCCAGTTAAAAGAAAGAAGCCCTCAACAGGCTCACAGAAATACTTCTTGGAAGCAGCCAGTCCTTCGTTCAGACTGAGAATCTGTGCTGCAAGGGAGTCTTCAGTAGTTTTCCACAGGCTTGCTGGCGAATCTCCGCAGCACGTGGAATTTCAACTACAGGCAGGACAGCATGAGACAGCAGCTCTCTTTCTCTCTCTCTTTCAGCATGCACAGTTATATGTCTGTCAGGCTCTGCTTGGGTATCTAGAAGGTTTCTTGATCATATTGTGTCTAAAATAGCACCCTTGGCACCCGCCCTTCTCTGAACTGCCCCCTTCCAATGTTCCCTTGTCTCTCAGGCCTAACCTAAAATCACTTTATTTCCAGGTCCCCTCTCCTCAGACTCCTGTAGCATCCATTTAGGATGCCTTCACTTCCAAGCTATAAGATCACAGAGTACTTCCGGGCCAAAGCAGGCAACAGAGTGGTTTAACATGCACTCATCTGTACAGTCTGCTTGCTTTCTTCTGGTCTTTCCCAAGTCTTTCCAACCCACAACCGTCTCTCGTTTCATATGTGCTTCATGATCCTCTCTGGTTTCACCTACAGTTTTGGCAGAAGCAGACAAACAGGGCTATTAGTGGGCTCCAGATCTCCAGCCCTTTGCCTGGGAAAACACAGGCAGATTGAGGCCTGATAGGCCTGGGAAAGCTTTATTTTAAACCTAGGGGGGAAACACAGAATAGAGCGCCAGTAGACTGCAATCCAGTGATGCCTCTGAACCCGGGAAAGCAACAATGGCAGCATGAGAGAGGCCCTGGGCTGTCCTGAGCTGGGGCTAGCCATGAGTCGCTGCACCTGGCTCTAGGGCTTTCTGCAAGGCCTCCTGGACAAGTGCCACAGCTGTGTCTAAGAAGAGGCTATGAGTGTTCCAGCCCTTTGCTTAGGCTTAACCCTGTCTCAAAGCCAAAAGGGAAGGCTTGGAGATGTTTGGATGCATGGGCTTTATTCTTGGGCAGCTCCTCACATCTCCCTGAGGAGTCTGGGCTCAGACTCCTGGGCTGATGCTGGCCGTGGACGGGAAGGCAAGGACATCCAAGAAGGACATAGAGGCAGAAGGGGATGAGCCAGATGCAGTGCATATGAGTCTCCACCGCCAGGATGCCTGAGGAGCGGAGCACCAGTGAGGGTAATCAAGAGCAAATATCAGCGGAGAACTAGCTGTTGCCTCTTCCCATCCACAGATGCACTGTTTTCATAGCACAGACCCCACTATCTTGCAGAATAAAACCAATACCACCATACTTTGTCCTTGCCAGGGAACAAAACAGGCTCCAGGGCTCCATTTGGGGTCCTGGCATTTATTTAGTGGGTGACTTAGCTATCTTAACCAAGTCCTCTCCACCTTTAAAAAATTTTTAACTTAAAGCAAAAATTTCCCATGATTTGTAAGACCTGTTTGTAAATGGCCACTGTAGTCCAGTCCCAGGATCTAAAGAGGAGTGCCAAGCAATTAAACAAAGTGTGTACATTTCTTGTGGTGTTGTGGGAAGAAACCTCTCCCTGCAGCTGAGAAATGAATCAAGCACTCAGAGGGATCAGGAGAAAGTCTTTATTTCTCTATTAGCATGTGGAGTGACCATAGCTAATGCTTAAGAGAACCACCCTCCACCCAGAAGTATTTCATAAAGGGTCAGGAGTATTGCCACAGTCTTGTCCTTATTACCGAGCTCAGATGGTCTCTTCACCCCCATCCCCAAAGAGATTTTCTCTGGAACTAAGTAAATTGCAAGGAAGGAAAAATTGTGTTTTCCAACAGGAGGACAGCTTCATCTTTCGCAAACAGAACTTAACAGTAGTTTGTGTCTGCTGACCTTCGGTCAGGTCATTTTCCCCCCATTCTACAGCTCAGGCGGTGGAGGTCCACCTTTCAAACTACGTGATGCCCCTGTGACTGTCACTGCCTCTAGGTGCAAGCCTCCGTTCTCGGGGAGGCTCTGCCCATGGTGAGTGCTGAGCGGAGGCTGGGAGACCGGAAGAGTGTCGGCTTGTGCTTCCTTTGGGGCTGAGGAGTCTCGCTGAGCTTCCGTGTCTGTGAGCGACACAGCAGCATGGCGCATCTGCTGGAGCAGAGCCTGCACCCACTGAGTAATTCCTCTAGAACTCCAGAAACAGATTCTGTGTGCCCCTTAGGCTCACCAAGCACTGTCCCCTTAGAGGTCTGGGCTGCCTCCGTGGGCCTTCCGGTGTCGTCCTTCACGCTCTTGCTCTTCTTCCCTTTGTCTGCGTCTTTCTTCAAAATCCCTCTGGGGGATGCATGTGCTGTGAGCCCTGTCTGCCTTACCTGAGGGCCCCTGTGGTTACGCAGCTGGGGAAATGGCCGTGCTGGACTCTGACGCTGGCCTAGATGGTTCCGCAACCTTCGCGTCATTCACGTGTGGCATCTGGCTCCTACAGGCTGGTGGGAGCTGGGGCTTCCTCTGCTCCCCAGGCCCCCTCAGGAGGCTGGCTCCGTTTTTCAGGAGAGAGATGGTGTGGTTACACTCCGTGGAAGCTCAGTTGCTGAAAATCTTACCTGTTTGCAGTGGGACGGTGCCTTCCCATGACCCTACCAAGGGTAGCTGGTGGCAGGGTCTGCTCAGAGCCTATTCTACAACTAGTATTTGGATCAGGAAAAGAGCTCCTGGTCTCACATCAAGTGGAGTTTCCCCCATGTCCAGGAGACAAGCCTTGGTTGGTTTAAGCCAACCATGGTTTATTCCCTTCCCTCTATGGCAGCCATTCCTCACAGGACTGCCTTATACCCAGAAAAATACCAAATGAATCTACAAGGGCTTCCCATCAGAGAGAAACAAATTACTACCCTACCCCTTCCCTTCAGGATGGTGCTCCAGCAGCCATTTTGGAATCATGAAATGACAATTACAAAGACTCGAAGTCCATAGCTCAGGGCACCAAGGACACAAGAAAGTCAGAATTCCTGTGGCATTCCACAGGCCAAGTCTTGGCTGTTTGTAATGAAAGTGTTCACACTGGTTACAAAGCAGCAATTCCCACCTGCCAACCCTGTGCCTGATGCTGTTGTAGGCTGTCTCCCAGGAGAGCAGACCCACCCTGACAGCTGGGGCCTGGTGTGCTCTGCAGTGGGGCTCCCAGCCAGTCCAGGCACACCATGGCCCGAGGCAGGGTTTCACAGCCTCTGGAGAGGAGGGTGTACAAACACAAGGCTTTGTGTTTTATAGGATAGTCAATATTTATTCAGCCCGACAGAGCAATGGACAGGAAGGGGCAGGGAGATGATAAAATGTGCCCAGTACTAAGGCCTGAGGTCATGTGGCCTAAGAGGTTTCTCCCTGCTCTGCTTGCCAGGCAACACTCAGCAGAGACAAGAATGGAAGACTGGGGAAGGAGGGGCCGGAGCTGGCCACCAGGGATGAAGTGAAAGCCGACCTAGCACAAGCAGAAACTCAGAGTTCTCTGGGCATCTTTCTGGCAGTCGTGGTCACAGGTGGGGCTTGTCTCAGAGGCAGGGCAAGAAAGAGTGTCCGCCTGTCTCTTCCCTTAGGCAATCTCATGGCAGAGTCCACGGTCACAAAGGCAGCGACTGTGGGGGTTCTAGCAAGTCTCTAGAGGGTGTGGGTGCTGGGGATGTGTGTGCCCACAGGCCATGCACGCTGGCAACGGAAGGCGCATGGGTGCTTGCCTTCTCCTTCATCCTGTGCTGCCGCCTGTGGTGTGCTGCCTCCTGTTCTGTGGGATTTGTCTCTCCGTGTTTGAGCCTCTCGTCTGCACCGCTGTGCTCCTTCTCATCTCCCCATTTTGTCTCTCCCTCTTATTCTATGTCTCAGGCTACTTACCTGACTCTAGGAAATACTTAAAGCTTAGTGGCTGAGGTTCGTTCCTGACAGCTCTGGACACTGAGGAGCCCTGGATCCAGGAAGAGAGGAAGGGCTCTCTTCCTTGCAGAGGGCACCGCCTTACTGCACACTTAGAGAGCACCAGGGCGGCTAGATCTCTGGGTTTCGTTGGGCATCAACATCATTCTGCTTCTGAGATTTAAGAATTCCTGTGGGCTGGGAGTGGTGGCACATGATTTTAGTCCTAGCACTCAGAAGGCAGAGGCAGGTGGATCTCTGTGAGTTAGAAGCCAGCCTGGTCTACAAAGCAAGTGCAGGACAGCCAGGGCTTGTTATACAGAGAAATCTTGTCTCAAAAGAAAAAAAAAAATCTCCCAAGAGTCCCAGTCCTACTGGGGACTGGCATTTGACAGACCCGTGCCTCCAAACTGAAGTACTCAGTCTCACTATAGCACTCTGCTGTTTCCTTTGGTCAGGTAGGGCAGTTTTCTTTCTTTTTCTTTTCTTTTCTTTTCTTTTCTTTTCTTTTCTTTTCTTTTCTTTTCTTTTCTTTTCTTTTCTTTTCTTTTCTTTTCTTTTCTTTCCTTTTCTTTTCTTTTCTTTCTTTTTCTTTTCTTTTCTTTCCTTTTCTTTTCTTTTCTTTCTTTTTCTTTTCTTTCCTTTCCTTTTCTTTTCTTTTCTTTTCTTTTTTTTTAAACTTTCAGAACTCTGTCAGGACTTTTGGCTCAGGCCTTAAACCTGCTGCCTGATACTTAAAATCTGTGCCCCAGCTTTTCCAGCCTAACCTTGATTTCTCCCTTCCAGGCGTGTATGCTCACCTAAGCAAACCCATCAATGCTCAGTTTAAATGTTTCCTCCCTTCCTTTTAATCACCATGCTTCTTTATTGCTTTCCTTGATAAGAGAGAGCTTCCTTGCCTTTGGGCCACTGTAACCATTTTTACTCACTGCATTTCAATCATTGGAATTCTCTACTTTGTATGTATTTTTTCCCCTTTGGCTTATATAATAGATCAATGATTTTCAACAGGCCAGGACATATTTGGCAAGGTTCGCAGACATTCTGGCTTGCCCCTTCTGTTGTAGGTGGAGGTCAAGGATGCTGCTGTCAATATCTCATAATGCACAGGACAGCCCCTCACTGCAAAGAAATAACCAGTCCCAAACAGCAATGGTCCAAGGTCAGGGCATCCCGGGTTAATCTTCAGGAACTAGAAACCATGCTTCTTGTTCCTTCTGTTTTGCACAGTACAGAGCACTGAAATGACATTGTCAGTCATTCTAAACCAATGGCTATGCACAATGAACATCTGCTTGTCTTGGCTTAAGCTGGTATATGGAGGCCTGTTGGGCTGCGTGATGTGTCGTTGGCTTCACCACTCATCATGGGTGGCTTCTCTCAGGGTGGATGGCCCATGTAGCCCTCCATCGCCAGTATCCTCTGAGGCTCTTTTTTATTACTAGACCCCGTAAAGCCAAGTCCCAGCTCATAGCATCTGGGATGCTCAGAGGGCCCTTCACTGTAGTGTATTACATCTTTTGTCTTTAGAGAGGACCAACAAAAGTCTCAGTCTGTTGCTGTGTGTCTGACCCTTTTGTGGAAGTCTAGCTAGCAGTATTCCATGTACTCCTGACACGACAAGGCGGCGTTAGCATCATTCCTCATTTTGCAAATGAGATGAGGAAATCTCTCTGTGTCACTCCTTGCTCTCTAGCCAAGGACCCACAGGATGAATTCCTACCTAGGTTTAATTCCAGGGAAGCATTTTGTCTCTAGAGATATGTGTTCTTCATGCTGTCAGAAAACACAAATGTATGCAATCCAATATGTTTCTCTTTTCAGTTTAGCTGCCAGGAAAGCTAGAGACCAAATGAAATGCCCAAGCATGAGGCTCTGCTTCACTCAGGTGTCTGAAAGTTTTCTCAGCAAGAGTGTTATCCTCAGATGCCTTCTCCTGCACTATTTGCACCTTTAAGCTGCCTCACATCCTTTGGGAGTATAGGACACAGACCTTAACCAAAAGACAGGCAAACCCCTCAGATCCTGGTGAATTGCTCCCCAGGCTTCTGCTGCGGCCATGCAGGCCCAAGGCTCCAGGTGGAGGTGAGCTGGCCTGGACTCTGGCCCTGACATTTGTCATCGGTTTGACCTTGGCTCTGTTTCTTGACCTCTTGAAGTCATGATAGCTGTATCACAGGGCTGTTGAAAGAATGAAAGAGAGGTGATGGGTCAGTGGAAGCAGATGCCTTTGCGCCAGCTGTTGAAGAGAGATGCTTCCCGTTCCCACACACACCAGCCTCGCCTCCGAAGTCCGCAGCTGGACGTTGGTCCTGGCCGGTGCCTTCAGCAACTACTTTTGAGTAAAGTAGCAAACTTTGCACGTTAAGGGGGATGCTCACAGCCCTTGCTTGCTAATGCAACCCATCCACAGCTGTCACTCTCTCTTCCTGTGACTTTAATTGCCTAGGTAAGTTACATAAACAACAGCAAAATATTCCACTTTGTGGGCTAGCCCCGCCAGCCTTGGATTGGCTGCCACAATCACTATTCTCAGAGCTTGGCACTGGGGTGGCATTGAGGTTTTCCACTGTAAACTAGATAATATGGGCAAAAGTACAACTTGCCTTTTTTTTTTTTCTTCTCCAAGGATGGGATAAATTTAGAAACCAACGAAGGACAAGGAATGTTCTATGTCTTTATGGTGAAATGCTTTTCTTTTATTCAGAAGTCATGAGGCCTGAGAGAAAGTCAAAGTCAGAGGACAGTCTTAGTTGCAAAGAATCTTCAAAGTCTTAGATAGTTGGAGTCTCTTTTCCTTGAGAGGAAGATGGGAGAACTGAGGCTCACAGGGGTGCCTGGCTTCTTGATCACTTAGAATGTCTGCTGGCCCAAGGCTGGCTCAGTTCTCACTGCATTGGCTCTTTGCCTGCTTCCTGGGGTACTAAAACAAGGAGCCCAAACCTAGGGGTGGTGACATTCTTGTGACTGTGAGAATGTACATGTGTGTACACACACACCGTGTCTGTGATTGGTGTGTGCCGAGGCCACCCTTGCAGAGGCCGAGGATAATTTCGGTGTGCTGGCCCTCACCTTCCTCCATAGGATGGGATCCTTCTCTTGTTTTGCTGCATTTGCCAGGTTAGCTGGCTCAGGAGCTTCTAGCTTCTCGGTGTTCACATCCTGCATCCCCACAGGAGTGCAGGAGACTCTCCTGCTGTCACATCCAGCATTTATATGGAAATAGAGATTTGAACTCAGGTTCTCATACTTGTGTAGGAAGCATTTTTGTTTTCTCACTGAGCCATGTCCCCTGCCCCAACAGTGGCATTATTTGTCTAACAGAAAAGTCAGGGGTAAAGTTAAACGTATTGGAGGTATACCGCCAGCCGGCTCACCACTAGCTACACGAGGCTCTGTAGATTGAAACCTGGCTGATGGAAACGGGATTGTCTCACGAGCCGCCCTTCAAAGGCGCAGCTGTCACCTGAAGCCAGCGGGGTTGCTGTCACCTGAAGCCAGCGGGGGTGTATGGGCAGCTCAGAGGCGGATGTGTCCTCTGCTGCACAAAAGCCTACATCACGCTGTTGGTCTAGAGTTTTCCCACCTGAACGGAGACTGAGGCAAAAGAAGGGCATGACTGAGGCCGTCATTCCCTACCACTCAAGGAAGGGTGACTCTTTGCAGGGGCTGACATTTGTCCGGGCTCCGGGGAGGTGGCCTGCCACAGCCCTGCTCTTCTGGCATGTGCCCTGCTTGCATTCCAAACCTCTCCCACAGTTAGAGAGTTCTGGTTCCCACAGGCAGCATCAGGCCTGGGCAGAATGTGTGTGGCTGCTGGGGTTGTGATTCAGTCAGGGGGTGGGGTCTGGCAACCTGAAACTCACTCAAGAAGACAGCACTGCCCCTGAAGCAAGGAGCATCCCCTTCACCACGGGATTTCCAGGATCTGCTTCCATACTGGAGGGACAAGGGGTTACGCGGCTCCTGAAAGGCCAGACTAGCTCTGGACTTGCCTGTTTGAATAGTGCCTGGGAGAGGGAAGGGTACAAGCGGCATTGAGTGTCAGTGCTGTGCTGGAGTTGCCAGGGAATTTCTGCTTCATGGATCTTGGATCATGCAAATATACAAGATGTTCTTGTGGTTATTGCTCCTAGTCCCCGCATCCCGCGTCCTCGAGTCCTCGCTGACCTTGACTTTTCCTTCATTCTCGGCTTCCCGGGAGATGCTGGCTCAGAGACAGCTCCTTCCCTGAAATACCCCTGTGCCACCTTTGAAGCTTACAACAATCCTTTCTCCTGGTCCCAGAATAGTTCCTCTGAGATTACCCCCATGCCCAGGCTGTTATTACCCCAGGTTCCTGGCTCCGTTCCGCCTCGTTCAGATAAGCCCGGCACACGGAAGCTTGTAGCTGACTTTTGCCTCTAACCACACTTTTCCCAAGGATATTTTTAATAATATCATGGCTCTCAGCAAGCCCCAGAAACTGCTGGGAGCTTTAGGGTGTTACCTAGAACTGACCCACTCCATTCCACCGCTCCACCTTGCTCCAAAGCACCACCATCTCTCACCGGGAGCACTGCAAAAGCCGCCAGCAGCTCTCTCTTCTGCTGTCTCCTTTCTTCTGTTTTCCACAGTGAGGCCAGAAAGATTCTATTAAAATGTGAAATAGGTCACTTCTTCCCCTGCCTCAGCACCCTCACTTCTGACTCAGTAAAAAGCCATGCTCTCACAGACGTCTTTGATTCTCTCTGTAACCTGCTCTGCCTGCTGACATCATGGCCGCTCCATTGCTAACCAATTCCCTTACACACTCTTTACTGCACTTCAGCCACACTGACCTGGGCACCTTTGCATTTGTATTGTGTGTGTGTGTGTGTATGTGAGTGTGTGACTGTGTGTGTGTGTGTGTGTGTGTGTGTGTGTGTGTGTGTTATCCCCTGTGTGTGTGATGCATGCACATGCACGTGTGAGTGTCTGAGTACTCTCCCATTTGTGGGTGTGCGGTGGCTCAGGATAGACACTGGGTTTCCTCCTCTGTTACTCTGAGACAGGGTCCCTTAATGAACTTGGAGTTCCCCATCTCGGGTGGGCGGGGCAGTCAGAGAGCCCCAGGACTCAGCTGTTTCCACCTCCAGCTTTAGGGTTACAGCGAGCCCCGGGTGCCACGCCACCCCCGGCTTTTACATGAGTGCTGGGGTCTGAACTCAGGTCTTCATGCTTGCACAGCGGGCACTTTACCCACTGAGCACTGCTCCAGGCCTGCGCTCTCCTTCTCACTGCCACATGTCTGCCTGGCTTGCTCCTCTGCCTCCTCATGTTTGACTCAGTAGTTGCTTCTTCAGAGACTTCTTTGGTTATCTCATTTTAAAATATACCCAGGTGCGCCCCCCCACACACACACAGTGTGTCTGCAGAGCAGCATTGACACCATACACTTCACTCTTTATTCACTTTAGGCTTATTTATTTATTTTTTAATGTGCTTGAGTGTCTGAATGTGTGTTTGTGTGCCACATGTGTGTTTGGTGTCCTCAGGTCCAGAAGAGGTATCAGATCCCCTGGCACTGGAGTTACAGACACTTGTGATTTGCCATGTGGGTGCTAGGGCTCTACCTCAGGCTCTCTGAAGGAACAGCAAGTGCCCCTAACCACTGAGCCAGCTGGCCAGCTCTTGTTTATTAACTGGCGTTCTGCCCTAACTAAAACTCACGGGTCTGTGAGATTAGGGACTTTGGTTTGCTGGACTTTCTGCTGAGTTTCTAGCACTGAGCACAGTACCTAGCACAGGATGAATTCAACACATGTTTTTGGTGGCACAGGAGCCAAGGGAACCATTCTCCCAGATCCTAAGATTGTAGGCAGTTCCTGCGTTACAGGTGGGAAAAGCGCTGGTGCCCGAGGTCACACAGGGTCCCTCAGATCTCGTGTGTGTCACCCAACACACTCTCCCTTCCGTGGCAATAGCCACCACTCAGCTTGGTGTCCTATGGAGACTCGGGGCCGTCCTTTGTCACAGGTCCCACAGCTCACTGGTGTCTTCAGGAGCAAGCCTTCCAGGCATGCCCGCTTTGCCCATTCCCAGGGTTCCTAGCTACAGCCACCATTTCTAAAGGGGCAGTGTCTCCTTCCCATGAGGGCCATGAAACAAGGAAACACGGATTCTCAAAATTCCGGGAGCAGGGACTGCAGACTTGGGGAGGGTAGCTGGTGCTGTAATTTGAGTCAAAAATGCCTGGAGGCTCACCCCGTACCTCTGGAGGGTGGGACCTTCGGAAGGTAGAGCCTGCCTGCTGGACACAGGCTGGGAGAGCTCTTCAAAGTCATGTACTCTTCCTGGGTCTGACTCCCGAGCTCTCCGTTTTCTGGTGTGGACAGACACTGCCTCACACACACACAATCACGGAAGCTGCTCCACCATGCCTTCCCTGCCAGGATGGACTGAAATCCCCTGAATCTGAAAACCAAAGTAAAACCTTCCTCTTGTAAGCAGTTTCTGTCGGGATTCTGGTCACAGCATGACAACATTAATAATACGTGGGCCAAGAAACCGCTCTTCCAGATGAAGTTAGAATGACCAATTATACCTTGCACTTCGACTCGAAAAATGGAGAAGATGCTATGGAAGAAGGACGGAGCTTCTGGTATATGTTTACACGTCACGACCAGAATGCAGCTGTGTCTACATGGGAACAGGCCAGAAAGTGACATGTGTCTTCCTCCGTGGCCCCCAACCTTCTGTGTTGAGGCAGGATGGCTGGGCGAGCCCAGAGCCTGCTGATTCAGCTAGCCTGGCTAGGGAGCTTGCTGGGAGGGGGGTCACACCTCAGCCTCGTGCGTGCTGGGGTGACAGGAAAAATGGCTGCACCTGCCCAGCATTTCATTCAATCTAATCCTCGAGCGTCGGGGTAAGCACCTTGGCCCCTGAGCCATCTTCCCGGCCTCACCATTGTAGTCATCTTTAATATTAAAGTTAGTGCATTCGCCACACTTATTTCACCTTCTGACCCAGTGTTAATGTTTCCACAGTGAACAATATTCATGCAAACATCAACAGTGTCAGCAGCTGCTTCAGAATGTAGCAATGGAAGTTCCCAACAATAATGAGCAATCATATGTGTCCTATCATGAATGACTTACTAAGTGAACTTACCCATGCTTTAAGACATTATTTCTTTTATTTTTTGAGATTATAACTACATCATTTTTGCCTTCCTTTTCCTGCCTCCAAGCCCTTGCATATGCCCCTTCTTGCTCTCTTTCAGATTCATGGGCTCTTTCAAAATTAATTTTATTACATATACACATGCATACATACACACACACGCACACTCGCACATACCCATGTTTCTCAACAGCCTGCTTCGTCTGCTATGTTGCTTGTATGTATACTCTCAGGGCTGAGCATTGGTATGCTCAGTTGGTGTGCTCTTCTCTGGGGAGACAGTTCCCCCTGCTCGCCTTAGCACTCCTCGGCTGCCTGCTCTGTGCAGGGCGGAGGCCTCGTGGGCGTTCCCCACTCGCGCTGGTGTGTCTACTGGCTTTGTTCTTGCTCAGCCCATGTTTAGGCTGTCAGGTTGGTGAGACTTCACGGATATACCGGCATAAACCCTGACTATGTTCTAAATAGGTGTCTTTATTCCCACAGGTAAGTGTAGTCTTGACTGCTCATCAAGACACTGCTCTTTGCAACAGATGGAAACGGTCTAGGAAACCCACAACCAATCAAAACACAGAGTTGTGGAGCCCAGTCCCAACGGGTACATCCACAGCACAGTTCCTGCACGGAAAGTTCAGGGATCGCTGCAGGAGAGGAGGTGGGGAGAGCATAGAAGCCAAAACAGGAAGTTTGCTGTGAGGCCGTGTCTTCTGGGGATGCCGCTGTGACCATTTGTAAGTGTTCAGAGCAGAGTATGAGGTTTCTTCCCTGGGCTGTGCAGCTGATGCTCAGAACCTCTTCATTTGGCAAACCGGTCTCCTCGTGCCATCACACACCACCTCTCCATCTTCTCAGCCCGTTCCATCTCTCGGAGCCTGAGTGCTATCTGTTCCCCTCACACACACGTCACTGTACGTCTTTTTGTGGTTGCTCTGTTCTACTTAGTGTGGTGTCCTGGAGCGTCTCTCGAGTCATGACATTGGCGTCTTTGGAAAACCCATTTCCGTATGTGCTTCATCCGATTGCGCGGGGTGTGCGGCAGCAAGCGGGTATTTTTAAAGATGTTTATTTTCTCATAATCAGCTTGTCTCCATTTTTTTATATTTCAAAAGACACTTAGTTCACAGCCACCCTGCTCGGTGAGGCTTGCCGCAGAGTGGATGCTCTCCTATTTAATTATACCTTTCCATTAGAATAAAATCATTTATTAAAACAGTTAATCACCCATAAACAGAGAACCGTATCTAAGCAAGGTGACAGTTGGTACGTGTGGAAGCCATGGTTGCCGGGCTGTCTCCAGGAGCCCAGGGTCCTCGGGAATGTGTCAGGGTGGCTGAGGAGAGGTAGGTGGGGGAGGGAGTTCCAATCTCCCCCTCCTACACTTACACTGTGGGTGAGTACTGCATGATACTTTACTCCAATTTTAAAAAAAAGGCCCCATTATTAGAAGGCTTATCTTTTAAATACAGATGTGTGCCTCTCACAGACACAGGGCAGTGTTGCATCACCTGAGTCCACTGATCATGTGACCTATTCTGGCCAATAAGCATATTGTTCCCTGATGAATGTACTTTCCTGCTACTTTCACTTCTCTCTCTCTTTCTCTCTCATCACTCCCGTCCTTGTGTACGGAGTGTGTATGTGTGTGGAGTGTTTGTGTAACTGTCCAGCTGTGCACACAGATGCTTGTGTGTACATGTGTAGAGGCTAGAATTTGACACAAGTGTCCTTCTCTCTCTCTGTTTTCCTTTTGGCGCCTTATTTCTTGTTGAACACACTGGCGCAGTTAGGCTGGCCAACCAGTGAGCTCTCAGCTGTCTCTCCTCAGCACTAGAATGACAGGCCTGTGCGGCTGTGCCTGGCTTCTTATGTGAGGGCTGAGAGATCCAAACTCAAGTCCTCGTGCTTGTATAGCAAGCACACTTCCAACTCCCCCATTTCCTCCACTCCTGTTTTCTTCTCCTAAGGTCACTGGCAATATTTCCGTAGTGATCACTCTATCAACCCACTTGCAGGGTGACAGTGATGAAAATGGCACAAAGCCAAGTGTTCTGACCAGCACGAAGTAGAGGGAACCCTTTGCTGTCTGAAGCTACTGAGTTTTAGGGACTCCTTTGTCACTGCTGTGTGGCCAGCTATTCTGACTGATTCTCAAATATGTCAAGTGTGGATATGAGAGGCTAGTGAGATAGCACCAAGTCTTTCTACTCTCTAACTCTGCTGAAGCATTGCTTAAACGAGTTCTACTTTCCATGGACCTGCTGGACTGGGATCTGTGTATCTCCCCCATGACCCATGCTTAGTCTCTGGGCTTGCCTGGGACCCAGGGACCCTCACTAATGAGCTTCCCAGGCTGGCTGCTGCTGCAGATTGCGCCTGTTCCAAGAAAGACATCCTGATTGTCAGAGGTTTTCTCATTTGAGCTAGCAGTACTCTGCAATCCTTCTTCCTCTGCTGCTACATTCTCTTCCACCGTTTACAGGAGGAAAACAATTACACTCCTTTTCCTCACAGGCTTCCTAGCTGATCCAGAGAGAGAGACAGAGGCAGAGGCTGGGAGGGAGAGGAAAGAGGAGGAGGAAGAGCAGGGGGCAGCAGAGTATGTACTCACAGGCTTCTAAGTGGATGATTATCAAAGGGGGTCCTGATGGATCGTGTCGTCAGTCTTGGGGAGCCTTATTAAAATGCTATGCTGGCTGTGAATATCATGTGATTCCCAGGCATGCGAAAGTCGACAAGCTGCTGTAAACCAGTTTGTAACTTCCCTCTTTGATCTTATGGCATCAAAAACATTCTACACTTAATATTAGGAGATACCATTTACTTCAGTCTAGTCTCAGTATCCAAACTTTGTGTTAAAAGCACGTCACTTAATGTTCAGCTAGCTTCTGAGCACCTTTTCACAGACAGAAACTGTGTGTCCTTATGTTGAAGTTGAGAAAAAATGATAATATTCACCTTCTATATACTTTTCCCATGCATCTTTTATCTATCTATCTATCTATCTATCTATCTATCTATCTATCTATCTATCTTTCTTTCTTTCATTCTATCTATCTATCTTTCTATCTATCTATCTATCTATCTATCTATCTATCTATCTATCTATTTTTGAGGCAGGGTTTCTGTGTGTATCCTGGACTTGCTCTGTAGACCAGGCTGGCTTGAACTAAGATCTTCCTCCCCAGTGCTGGGATTAAAGGCATGCTCCACCATCTCCAGCCACCCCTCATTTACATCATTCAAACTGTCTCTTCCTTAAAGTGAGACAAAATGACTGATGGAGATGAAGTCAGGTGAAGAGGATGGACCAAGTCCCGGGCAGTAGCAGTGGACACGGATGACCAATTACAAGTCTGGCATTTGAGATGCCTGCTTCATATGTCCTGGCAACTGCACACTGAGGGAGGAGTTATTGCTAATTTACATAGAGGAGCTAGGCTCCTTCAGGTCAAGTGACTTGCCTAAAGCTTCTTAGCTGTGCCACATCACAGAGTGACTGGGTTTCCAAATCCGCATCCTCCTATCAAGCTATTTTGTCCCTTTGAGGAACTATCTGAGACAGACAAGAAAGCACACCAGAAAAATGGAGGGGAAACTGAAGCAGAGAGGGAGTTATGCCCAGAAGAATGTGTCTCATGCACTAAATCATATAATTTACATTATAGTGTGGGAAATATGGAAACACTGAAGTACAGACTAACATTTTCTCTGAAGAGAATTTGCCTGGTTAGTGGTAGAAAAAACTCCTTTCAATAGGAACTTGATTTCATTCCATCGAAGTAGGCCAGAGGAGCTGGCAGAATCCTAGCTGGCTTTTATTGAACCCCTGTTTGAAATTAAAGCAAGAGGAGACAGCACAATGCAGCCACTGTGTTTCTGTCACTGGGGCAATATCTGTCGCAGACGGGACACACATGCTTCTACACGAGCCGTCGGCAGGCTGGCGGACAGCGCCTGTCTGCATAGGAACATCTCTGTACAGCCTGCGTCTTGAGCCATGCTGCTACAGGAGTGGGGCGGAGGACAGCGTGCCAAGAGGGCTGCTGCTCTCTCCATGGCCTTTGTCAGGGTGCGCGGTCAAGGGTACCTTCCTTTTACCCCTGGAAGCTCCCAAGACTTCTGGGTCCAGTACCACCCTCATCTACACACCCGACTACCTCCTGAGGGCTCTGTAGCACTTCCTTCAGACTTTGAGTTAGCTGGAGGTAGCCTTCTCCTGCCTGTCTCCGTCCTCCGGGCCAGGGGTCCTCCAGTGCTGCGGGAACACCATAGGTGCCTATGCAAAGTCTTCATGGTTTCTAGGCTGGGTTCTCCGTGCTTGCGCTGTCATTGGAGGCAAAATACTCCACAAAAATATCTATGACTTCCTGTGAGACGCCTGCTGAAAGCCGCCCTGGGTAAGTAACTTCTTTCCCCAGCACAGAGTTGGCAAACTGACCCGCGCTTAGGCAGGGTGGTGCTGGAGTCCTTCAGGCCTGCAGCTTGAATCCCAGCTTGAGGCTTTGGCACCTGGTGTTGGAGGGAGCTTCTCCATCTCCTCCTGAAGGTCTGCTGTGGCTGAAGCTTCGCCAAAGAGTAAGTCTCTCAAATTCCTCAGTGGTTTATACCTTGTTTCTTCACAGCAACGTAATGGTAAATGTTTCCTGCACTGTTTAGTGCCGAGACTTCTGGGCACATCCCAAAAGCCATCAAACACTCACCTATGCTAGATACATGCTCTGCACAAGTTTTCTCTTCTCAGGCACCCAGTTTTCAAAAAAATCAGACCGAGGAGAACTTAACTGCGTTTGTCCCAAATTGCAGAGCAGCGTTCCTGAATCCGCCCAAGCTTTAGGGCTTTTCACTTTCTCCAAAGAAACTTCTAAGTCTCTGAGTTAATTCCTCAGAGGCTTCCCTTTGCTGCTGAGACGGCCAGGTTTTCTGAAGTCCAGGAGAGGGTTTGAGGCTGAGATTAGCCCAGCACAGATGTAGGCACTTAGGACTCTGCTCTTAGCACCCAAACGACTTGAAAAGAAAAGCAGGAAATCAGTGCTTAGAATCTACCAAACCACCACCACCGCTATGAAGCAAACCATGGAGACGGCATGGATGCAACAGTGCACGGAAATTCTAGAGCCCTCGGGTCCTGTCTGGTCTGAAGCCGTTCCTGAACTCTGTGCCCCCCCAAGCGCTAGCACTCCTGCAGAACAAAAATGTCAGTGTGTAGCCCCTCATGAAAACCAATATTGTGTGTACCACCCTCCCATGGAAATAAAGGACCCCAGCAGAACGGGTGAACAGACTCTCCAGGGGCATAAATAGCCTTTATGGGCGCCTCTGCAGGACTGCCAGGTATTGCATCCAGATGCTGACCAAACATTAGGAAGATTTGTTAACCATGAAGCTGGAGAGGGGAAGCAGCAATCCACACACCTTGGCATTTTTGCATTTATTTTATTTTTGTCAAAATGGAGTCTTATCCTTTGCTTTCTGGAATGAGAAAGAGTCCAGGAGGCAGCCATGCCTTCTGGCGTAGATGGGACTCTAGCAGAGTACCAGTGGGTCTGGGTCCTGCTAGGAACATTGCTGTAGAAGGAATTTCTTCCCAATGAGAGAAAGGGGAATGGAGGAACAAACGATTTAGCCAGGCCTGGCTGCCAGCCTCCCTTGGAGAATTTCAGAATGTGAGAAAAGCAAAATGGAAAAGGCATGAGAAGAGCACAAAGCCAGTTAGACTAACATGGAGTATCTCGTAGAGCAGGCAGCCAGGCTCTGGGCTATTCTTTCATTGCTTTCCTGCTTTTCTTTCTTTCCCTGGTTGCGAATATCCAGGGTTGGCCAGGCTCCAGTGTGTCTTCCCTTTTCCTTAGCACATCTGGCCTGGAGACGGGGCTCTTTCTCTTGAGCTGTCTTTTACTCCAGCTACCTCTGTGGTCAGGGGAAGCTGGCTTTCAGAATGGAACTCGTTTTCCCATCTGAGAAAAGCCATGCCTTTGTCTGCTACAGTTTCTCTTTGGCTCACACACATATAGGTGCTTGTGTTAGTCACGGCAGTGTTAGTAACTAGCATGTTGGCTACTATTGCTGTGAAAAAACATGTGGGAAATTTAGCTTCAAGGACAAAAGACACATCTGTGCTCACAGTTTTAGAAGTTTCAATGCGCAGTCAGTTGCTTTATTGGTCTCCATTGGTGGGGCCCATGGAGATACATGGGGCTCAAAGCTGCTCACCCAGCAGCAGCTATAGAAAAGTTAAAAAGAAGTGGCCAAGTCCCAATGTCCTCTTGGAGGCCATGCCCTCTCGCCTAACTTCTTCCCACAAAGACTCGTCTCCTAAAGGTTTCACCACCTCCCAGCAGCACTGTAGGCCCTGGGGGAGCGTTTCAGGCGGAAAGCACAGCAGTGCTCACAAACTATTCGGTAAGTGATTCAAGGCCCGTGGCTAGGAGCAGAAGCATGGTTCACCCAGCTGGAAACGTAGAAACAGCAGAAGAGGCAACATGTGGCTCTAAAGTGCGATTAAACTCTGTATGTACTTAGTTGGTCTGGTCAATCTTCAGCCCCACTAACTCAAAAAAAGAGCATCAAGTGACTACGTATCTTAGGGTTTCTATTGCTGTAATAAAGCACCATGGCCAACAGCAACTTGGGGATGAAAGGGTTGATTTCCTCTTACACTTCCAGGTAACAGCCCATTGCTGAGGGGAGGCAGGGCAGGCACTTGAGCAGGGCAGGACCAGGTGGCAGGAGCGGAAGCAGAGGCCACAGAAAGCTTCTTCCTGGCTTGTTTTCCACAGCTGGCTCAGGTTCAGCTGCCCAGGCGTAGCACCATCTCCGCTGAGTTGGGTCCTCTTCAGTCATTAACTAAGAGAATGCGCTTTTGACCTGCCTGCAGGTGGGCTGATGAAGGCCTTCTCAGTTCCTCACCTGATATTTCTTTTCCCAGATAACTTTAACTTGTGTCAAATTGACAAACAACAGTAACAACCAGGACAACTAAGTCCTTGTCAATTTGCCTTAACAATACATTAATAGTAAACCATAACCCCTTCTTTCTTATTTATCCCCAAGATGTCATGTTAACATCATAATATAAAATATTTCAACTTTCAAAAGCCCCCACAGTCTTTAAAAATTCAAAGACTTTAAAAATTTGGTCTTTTTAAAATGTCCAGACTCTTTCAAAGCACAAAGCCTTCCTAAAACATCCAAAGTTCTTTTTTAAAAATTCTCAAGTCTCTCTAAAATTCCAAAGTCTCTTAACTCCTATAAAACTCCTCTAAAACCAAAAATAAGTTACATGTTTCTTATTTCAAAAAGGAAGAGCCAGGGCACAGTTACAATCAGATAAAAGCAAAACCAAAGTCTCAGTATAAAAAAGCTGTGTTAGACAGCTGGGATTCACTCATCATCTAGGCAACCAAGGATTAGGGCAAGTCTGTTTTTCAGGCTCTGTCCTTTCCAGCACCTGTCCCTGCGTCTTGTGACGCAAGCCAGCTCCTGCTGCTGTCCTTGGCTCTTACCTCACGCTGGCACCTTCACCTGTAGCTTCCCTTGGGTTCCACAGTGCCAAGCCTCAGTGACAGCTCTCTAAGACTCCCCCACGCCCTCAAAACCACCTAAGAGGCTCTTCTGCATTCCCATGTTCAGCAGCCAGCATGAAGGAAAGCCTTGCTCCCCTCTAACCCTGAGGAAACACTTCCCAAAAGATTTTGCCTCAGTGTTGGCTTTTGTCTTCTTAATCGTGGCTTCTTTCCCAGCCCCAGCTAGACCAGTATCCGTGGTCGCAGGAGAGCAAAGTTTCTTCTTCAGTGGTTTTGGTCGCTTCTTAATCACAGCCAGTTCTTCAGCCCCACCTGATGAGAACTAGAGCAGTAATACAGACTAGCGGACAGCTGGTGGGATCTCTGCTTCTCTCTGAGATGCAAAAGCCAGGCCTCTCTTGTCTGCATTGCTCTTGTCGCTCTCATCTTCCAAGTTCCCACAGAACAGCCCACTGAGCTCAGAGCACTTCAGAGCTTGTCCAGCCCAAACTTCAAATGCCACCACAATCCTTCCAGAAACACACGGCCAGGTCTGTCCCAGCAGTTCCCCATGACCTGTAACAGTGTCTGTCTTAGGGTTTTTATCTCCTTGACAAACACCATGACCAATAGCAGCATGAAGATTAAAGGGTTTTCTCAGTCCAGCGTGGAGAGGAGTCAGAGTAGGAACTCAGGACAGGAACCTGGAGGCAGAAACTGAAGTAGGAAGAATGCTGCTTACCAGCTTGCTCCCCGTGGCTTGCTCGGCCTGCTTTTAATACCGTCCTGGACAGGTCAACCACCTGTCCAAGGCTGGCACTGAGCCAGCCTCTCACATCCACTTAGGGGAGTGGAGAGGTGGCTGAACCATTAATACCTCTTGCAGTTCTTGAAGAGGACCTGAGTTTGGTTCCCAGCACCCACACAAGGCGGCTCACAACCTCCTGTAGCTCTAGGGACCTGACACTCTCTTCTTGCCTCCATGGGTCCCCACACACATGTGCACATACTCACACATGTATACACACAATACACATACGTAAAAAACCCTAAAATAAAAATTATCCTTCCTCTCCTCTTCCCCTGTCCTTCCCACCCTTCCACCTCCTTCCTCCGTTTTCCCCCTAGCCTCCCTCTCCTCACCTTCTCTCCCTTTTCTTCTTCCCATTTTTCCTTCCTCTATCTTCATTTAGGCAAAATTAAGATCATGCAATGCATAGTTTGGCAACCCATATTTTTTTCATTTAAAAGTATATTTTGAACATCTTTCTAGATAAATGTCTACAATTTAGTATTTTGGAATGAATTTGTAGTTTTCCATCAGGGTGCAATTTTCTCTTTGGGTCAAACACTGTATAGTTAACAACCCCAGGCTTTCAGAAAACGCTTTTACATACGGCACTTAAAAGAGAATGATCAGATTTCCTTCATTCTCACCTCCCTTCCAAATAACGAGAACTTAGATTCTTCTGCAAACAGAAAATTGGGGTGGCATATTTAAATGTCAGTGAGTCTACTGGAGGGAGAAGGTTGGCTTGGGCCGCTCTATGGCAGGAACACTCTCCCCCGACTCCCACCCCTCAGGGGCCTTTTCTCCATTGGAGAGATTCTGCAGCAGGGAAAAGCTGTTGTCTCCTCCCCAGGAGCTGCAGGGATTTCGATGGGCCCCCTCTCGGGTTCTTGGCCCAGGGTTTTATTACAAAAGGCTGCTGAGCTGGCCCTGCTGGGGTCTCATCCGGTTAGCTGAAGCAGGTCAGCATGTCCTCCCTGAGCAAAGCTGCCCACTGGTGTCCACAGTGGGATCTAGCACCTTATCAGTCACTAACCCCAGCTGATGGCTCATTACACCAGGAAGATGACACCCGCCCTGGAAGGACCTAGGAAGAGTCAAGGTATCTTCCCTGAAGAGACTCACAAAACCTCACAGCCAGTGAGTGGGCCCACTCTGCTCTGCGCTGGTAACCAGAGTCCTCACGCCAAAGGAGAAGAAAGGGTAGAAGGGACAATGCCATGTTCTGGTTTCAGCTCCATCTCTCCTCTGAAGCCTCACCAACATTTCTGCAGAGGGTAGGATACGTTGAACTCTGAAGACTTCCTGTGTGGTTACCTAAGTGAGCTTCATGTCATATGTCGAAGGTCACCTGTGTCATGCCTTTGTCTCCGAAGAGCAGCTACCACGTTCTGAACATTGTCTGAGAAAAAGGAACATTTCCAGACCCTGGCTAACCTTTCAGCTGTCCATACTTCCCAGCCCCAACCCTGACCCTGACCCTGACCCTGACCCTGACCCTGACCCTGACCCTGACCCTGACCCTGACCGACTTTATCCCTGCCTCTGCCCCTGCCCCTCACTGTTTCCAAGGAGCAGTACCTGGCCTGGATTCAGTGGAGCTTTGGCTCCTATCAGTTCTTCTCTGTACCCTTAGCTAAGCATCCTCATCCTTGGCAAGGGATGCCTCAGTTACAGGAGACAGAAACCTGATCCAGCCAGCTGATGAGAACAGTAATGAGTATTAAGATCGAGGGCCACCTTACCAAAATCCAAGGATAGAAATGCATCTGGCTCTGAGGAGGACGTAGAGTTTGTAATATGTACGTTAGAAATGGGTTTGATGAAATGAAACAACATAATAGTTTTTAAAAAGATGACAAAATAGTAATATTGTTAGCGTAAGTCATCAAAAGCCTTATTTTTCTCATGAAATAATTCCAGATTAGGCCTTTTGTCCATGCCATTGTAACTCCAAGGGTGGGCTCTGTTTTCCCTCATGGTTTTAAGCTTGCTGCCAACCATCCAAGCAAGGCATGCACATCCCAGTCCTGAAGGGAAAGGAGTGACGGGCACAGCCAGCCTTTCAGAGAACCCCCTCACTGACCAAGGCTTAGTCTAACAGTCACCTTTGCTGAAGGAATGAGAAGGCTGGAGGTTTTCTCAGTAGGTACATTGTTGCCTACACACATTAGAATTATGTTTGCAAATGAAAGGGGCGGTTCTGGGGTCCAGTTCTTGCCTGCAGTCTATCAAATAATGCCAGTTGCTCTAAACAGCAGCACCTTATTTTCTCCCGACTCTGGGTCAGGCAATTCGCAGGGCTAAAGATGGCTGGGGTTCTCTGTTCCATCATGGCGGCTGCTGCAGGAACGCCTTAAACATCTTAGGCAGGCTGGTCGGGCCAGGTGCTCGGTGTGGAGTCAGGGTCTTCCCAGTGTTTTCCAAATGTCCTCGAGGGACACGGGACAGAGACCTGGCTCCTGCTTACACTTACAAGAGTTTCAAGTTAGAAGAAGTTCAAGTAGGGATTCTTTGTCTGACGTGCAGGGAATGCAGAAACTCATTTGACAGTGGTGTCTGTGGAAACCCCTCATCTTTGGCCCCATCAGCCCACTGGGGAGCATCTCTGAGTTCCTGCACTGGTTTGTATCCTCTGAGGAGCCAAGAGGAGCAGGACTTTGTTGGATGGTGCAAGGGCCCTTTCCCCTGCCTCATCCGTCCGTCCTTCTTGGGAATTCCTGGGACAAGCACCTTCATGCCCCCAAAGGCCACGCCATGCTCCTCACCACAGCCTTCTGCTCCAGGCCCTACCCCAGCTCTCAGCTTCTGGGAGAAAGCTGCATCTCAGCTAAGTGTCCCTTGTCCCCTTGCCAGCATTTCTGCAGCTTCTGTTTCCCAGGTGCAGCTTGGTTCAGTCTGAAGAGGTGGCCCCAGCAGAGCTTGTGGAAACAGGCTACCATGGCCCAGGCTAGCTCAGAGAGCCCCTCTCCTGACCAGTGCTCCCCTAGCAGCTGCTCTGCCCCCTCTCACAGCAGATTTCTGGCAAGGTAAATAGCAAGGAAACATCAGTTTTCCTGTCAGCTGCAGTGGCTCCTGCGGTCCCCAGGCTGCATTCACACACGTGAATGCTTCTTCTAAATGGCACTTTTCTCATTTAGCGCCCCTTGAATGCTCAGTCGGTCACTCACTTCTTCTTTGGAGCAGAGAGCTTGCTGATACAGGCCTGTGGGAATGGTGTCTGCAGCAGCCGGGAGGCAGACACAGAGCACCAACTCACTTTGGTGACGGAAACCGGGCTTTTGACGATGTCAAATAAAGACATTTATGGCCTTACCTGAACCTAATAGTTATTTATAAAGAGAAACAAATAAACTTGCTTTTCTTCCCTAAGGGCTCCTGCCACGTCCACACCTATACAGTAAGATCTTGAACTCCAGGCTAGGACACAGACTCAGGCAGCTAGGTCTCATGAAGTCATTTGCCTGGCCCCCTTACTACTTTGGTATGTATGTATGTATGCATGCATGCATGCATGTACGTATGTATGTCTATTTGTTACTTAATTTTACTAGAGCACACCCATTGTATAAAATAGCAGGCTTTATCACAGCATTAGCATGTATGTGTACCATGGATTTTCATCACACCCATCCCTGTTAATGTGTTTATGCCCTCCTCCTCCTGTTGATCCACTTCCTCTTGCCAAATAGCCCCAGTTAACTTCTGTGTCATGTTTATTCGTGGGTGTGTAGGGGGCATGCTTCTGTGTGTGCTCACTGTGCCCAAACTTTTAGCTGGCTTCTGGGGCTTGAACTTGGGCCTTCATCCTTGCAGGGCAAGGATCACCCACCACAGATCTGTCTCCCTGGCACACATCTCAAAATCTGGGTTTTTTGAAGGAGACATGTTTGTCTGAGTTTCCGAGCCTGGCTTGTTTTGCTTAGCACGGGCTCTTTAGCTCTGCCCGTTTTCCTGTGAGCGACGTAATTGGGTTCCTCACAGATGGACAAAGCCCCATGTGCACGAGCCTGCGTTGTCTCCTACTCACCTACCTGCCAGTGGACACCTCAGCTGATTCCGTGAGCTGGTGATCGTGAACGGTGCCATGGTAAGCGTGGCCACCTGGCCCTGTGCACGCCTGCCAGCTCACTGGGTACAAACATTGCAGGTCCACAGATATTCCTGCGGATGGCTCTTCCAGCGGCTCTCTGCAGTTAGCTTCCAGGGTGCCATTCTTCAGAGGAGGCTAGGAGAAGTTGAGGCACTTGCAGAAGGTCATGCATCGAGGAGAGGGCCACAGCTGGAGTCTTGGCTCCAGGCTGCTGCTCCCCCGGGCGGGCCGCACTCAGGCACCGATAGGGAAGTTAGCTCTTGTGAGCAGCTAGGAGGATCCTGTTCTCCATTGCTCCTCTGGCCTCAGCTAGCTGCGTCATTCCTTAGTGTCCTGGCCCTGGGAGGGAATCGACAGAGAAGAGAGCGTTCTGAGACTTAATTAACTAATGTCTTTAACATTAGCCTGCTTCGGGCAAAGGCTTCTATGCGGCAATATTCCCAGAAAATTCTATGACAGAGATTCTAGATTTTCAATTACACAAGTGCTCTGTAAAGAGCGGGTGGGAGGAAGGGGTCTCACTGGCAGCCTGGCAGGGGCGGGGGGGACAAGCAGCTGTTGGAGAGCAGCCGTGCAGGAGTGGTGCCCACCGTGCCCTCCCTCTCTCACAGGGAGAAGGGTCTCACCGTGCCCCGTGACTGCCGGCTGACCTTGGTGTAGACACTTGTTTTCCTGTTGTATGACATTTCTCTGCAGGGCTAGCTGGGTCCCCTGAGAGCCGACGTCCTAGCCTCTGTGATAAACAAGGCTCAACAGATTAGTGAAGAAAAAAAATTAATTGAATTTTAAAGAGATTGTTTCCCTTTATCTCTGCTGCTAACAAGGCTGAGACGATTCTGGGTTTGTCCTGGGCTTTTTTCCCTTTTTTTTTTTTTTTTTTTTTTTTTTTTTTTTTACAGTTCCTGGTGATTCCTGGAGCTGGGAGATGCCTGGACAGATGACAAATGGTGGCCTCACCTCAGACCTCTTTTTGTTTCTCAGGCCTGGGATTAAACTGATACTGACCATGTGGCTTCATATCCTCAGCAGAACCAGATCTTGTGTTACTGCATAAAAAGATGGGACATGGGGTCACCAAGGACAGGCCCAATAAACCAGACATGTGGCCAGGGCCATGCTCAGGCACCCTGAGAACATGCACACAGAGACCCAATACACACACCTCCTCCCCCCATCTCCACTCTCATCCATCAGAAGCGACTGCCAAGCCCTGGTTACTCGCCCTCTTTAAGTCACTTCAGAGTGAGCGTGTGGAGCTGGCAGTGGGATTAGCCACGGCGCTCAGGACTGGCTAGTGAAGACTTGCTGGAAACACTTTGAGGCCATGGCCAGTCTGGGGCACTGAGTCCGCAGTCCGAGGCCCTGTGGTGCGGCATCCTGACGTTCCTGACACCCCCATGTGAGGACTGAATGGCAGCCTGCTAACTGCAAGCCTCTGGAGGGATTGCTGGGACGCTGTGCCCTTCAGGCCTCTGCACAGCTGTGGGAGTGCCCGCTGTTGTGTCCCGCCTGCCAGGCACAGTAGGCACACGGGGCTGAGGGGACTCTGTGACTCTCCAGCTAGTGTTTGGCAAAGTCAAACTCGGAATGCAGACGCTCCACCTCAGGGCCTTCTGGCGTCAGGAAAGGAGAGCGGGAGGCGGGAAGAGCGCCGAAGCACACGCACGCCGGCGAGAATGCAGTCCCGTGAGAGCGCGGTTCAGTGCCACCTCTGCGGGCTGCTGGGTGCAGAGGTCTCTCCTGTCTCTGCGTCTGGAGGCAGCACCTGGATGGTCATGGCCAGCTGGTGAGCAAGCCAGGCATGCCGCACGCACCTGTAGCTACCCGCACTGGGGGAGGGTTTCTAGAGTCCAGGAGCCTGAACACCTGAAGTCAGCCTGGAAGACATAGTGATCCTTGTCAGTGTCAACACAGTCACACTCACACACACCCCCTTAGGAACAGACGAACTCCAGATACTCTACCAGCCACCTAACACAGTCGCTCACTGTTGACATTTATTATCGACACTTGCTGGGTGTCTTTTCAGGTAACGTTTTATTTAATTCTCATAACAGCTACATTATATATATATATATATATATATATATAATGTTACATATATGTATATATATATATATATGACGTCATCATACTGTACAGCAGTGTGTCACACAGCTCATGAGTGATGGAGCCAGAGGCCCTCACCCTGCCATGTCCACCCAACCAGCACCTTCTGCCCTTACGTCTGATGCTCCAGCAGCACCCAGGGGCCCAGGGCACGCAGCGTTGGGTTCAGCCTGGCAGCCTTGGCGCCAGCAGTTGGTTGTCAGTGTTTGGCCTCTGAAGACTTCCTGTAAAGCGTGGAGGTAGGGAGGGGCGGAGGGGGCTTTCTGAAAGTGGCAGCGACATACTCAGGGGACAGTTGTCCAAACAGACCAGCGTCACCGGTCACCTTTCCACCCGGCTTCCATGGCTGGGCACCAGATCACGGGACTTACACTGGGGGACTGTGCCCCTCCCCCACTTCCATTTGATTATGTGCTGAGCTTAAATGTCAGCAGATGGGTGAAAGACAAATCGGTCTTGAATTGATGGTTAATTGTGGTCAACATTTTCCCAGAAAAATTCAATTGTGGACTAGAAAGCTACCATAGATTTCAGGGACCAAAGAGGAAAAATGACTTCTAAGTGCTGAAGGGGGGGAGGGGCGGACAGCGGGCACCAGACAGTGCAAACATAGTCTCTGATCACGAGAGGCGTTGAGGAACTCAGGCCGATGGTGAGTTTTGCGGTTATGGCGGGCTAGCTTATGCTGTAATGCAGTGCAGCATGAGGGACCCAGGCTCCTTCCACTCACGGCTCTAATGCTCCTTCCCTGTGCCCTGGGCCTCCTGCAGAGGAGGAAGGAGGTGGCATGACGAGGGCAGCCATGCTCTCCTGCCCAGATGGCCCTCCACACCTTTCCCCTGTTCTCTGACAGGACCTGGAGAGAACGAGCAAGCTGAACATTGACCCAGAGATGCTTCAGGGCAGACAAACTGCCAGCCCTGCCATTGCCCCGGCACACGGAAACCACTAAAGTCTGCAGAATCGGGTCTTCAGGCTCTTCTTCAAAGTGTGTGTAGGTCAGGGGCAAGGCCTGGTGGAAGTCAGTGTCCTTTCTCTGGACAGTGTCCGAGAGTGGTGTGGGGGCCGTTTCAGGCTCTGTGGGGCAAGTAGTGAAGCCCCATCCGCAGGCCGTCACTCTCCTGCAGACAGAGCTGTAGATCAGTGTGGGCCGCACACAAAGGGAGCAGTTGGCCCAACCTGCGGCTGCTAGCTTCCGGTGAATGGTCTCAGTCGGCTACAGTGGAAGTGGAGAGCAGTAACACGTGCTTTTCAGAACTGTGTAGCCGTGTGGGCCTCCAACACCGGTGTCTGGGGTTCACCTGTCTTCCTCCCTGCCGTCCTGAGATCCAGGTCTAGCCTATCTCACTCGGGTCTGAGATTCTTTCATTTCTCTTTTCTTTTGAAATACGGTCTTACTATGTAGCCCAGGATGATCCTCCTGCCTCCATTTCTCAGGCGCTGGGATTACAGGAGTGTTCTGTTAGAATGAGCCTCGTTCTTAAATTTTGGCTTCGGAGGATGTTCGGACAGGCAGGGTCCCATGCTGTAGCCCAGGCATCCTAGGACACACTATATGTAACCCGGATTAACCCTGACCTGTAACAATTTTCCTGCCTCAGCCTTTCTGCTGGGGTCACAGGAGTGAGGCGGCATGCCTGGGTTAGCTCCTGCATTTTTAAAGAAGCGTCTTAGATTCCTCAGACTAATGGACAGAGGACCCCAGGAACTCCACCAGGCTCCTCATGAGCAGCTCACTATGGACCCTACTGAATCCACAGACCTAGACGCGGCTGGCGTCATCTTAAACAAGCAGGTATGTGGGCTACCTGGTGCATTCCAGTGGAAACCACAGATGGCTTTGGCTGTGAGGTATCTAATCTGCCAAGTGCCAAGGGCCTGTGAAGTGCCAGAACTCAGTGAAAGTAAAACATGCTCCCTGCTTCCTCTGCAGAACTTGGGAAGAACAGCCGCTCCACAGGTGGGTCGCCAAATGAGTGATCAAATATAGTTATGCACAGGAGCACCTTGAAAATATAAATGTCTATGGCAGTGGCAGGTAATATCAATATTATAACCCGAGAGGGATATTTACACTTCAAAGGGATCATTTGCCTTTACAAAGAGAGTTCCTAACATTCTTCACACTTAGTGCTTACTTACAGAAAATTAATTGGGACGAAGGCCAATGGATGCATGATTAAAGTGTGTGAGGGGTGGTTAGAGGCGGCAGCTTCTGCGATGCCCACCTGAGCCGACAGCTTGACTGTCTTCAGCTCAATTCCATCCCCCCACTGCTTCGAGCAAGGGACAGCTTTCCGTGGCTCTTCTTCAGAGTTCTTACAAATAAACCAGGCTTCTTCCCACTGTTGTTGTGGGGTAGAGAGTTATTTTATGTCCATTTCTCCCCAAAATCTGCCTTAAGAAAGTGTCTGTTGGGAAAAATCATAGCTGAGTTTTATACCCTAGATTCTGTTGTTCCCACTAGTGCTGGCCCTGGGTCCCAAACACATCCCCTGGGAGTGAGTTCACACTGCCCTGCGGGGACCAGAGTACCAGGCACACAAGTCTTCACACAGTCT
>REGO01000292.1:1309044-1319278 GCA_010120015.1 Rhombomys opimus | reverse complement strand
CATGTCTGGGTGGAAATAGGTCTCAAGGTGGGAAATTGAGCCAGAGGTGTGTAATTCCATCCATATGCATCTCAAACACAGGCCAAGGGGCCAGAGTCTCCTAACTTGTATCCACTGGTTACACAGCTTCATTAGGTGCGGATCACATGGTGGCCTATTAGGACGTTTGCCCAGGTGTTTTGCAAATGGGATGACTTCTGTTGATCCACTGTAGACTTAGTGCAGTTGCCAGCTCTTTAAATCACAGACAAAGCTGACTCGAGAGCTTGGAGCAATGCATGCCTGAGCCAGCCTGACTTCCCGCAGCTGCTGCAAGGGTGCCCACACCTTTCATTATCAGCGATGTAGTGATTAAAGTGGTGTGAGCTGGCTTTGTATAGCTGCTTCTACTCACTCTTTCTGCACTGTGGATTTGCTGAGCACATTGTCACCTTCCAAGCATGCACATAAAGAATAGTCCTGAGGACATCAGACCAGCGGCCCTTTCCCAAACAAATACTTACTATGCTCCCTGTGGTGACCGGAATGAGAATGGCCTCCATAGTCTCCTGTGTGTGAGTGCCTGGTCCTCAGCAGGTGGAACTGTTAGGGGAGGATTAGGAGGTGTGACCTTCTTGGAGGAGGTGTGTGGCTGGGGTGGGCTTTAGAGTTTCGAAAGGCCTCCCAGTTCCCAGCTAGCTCTCTGTGCCTAATGCTGTAGATCAGATGTGAGCTCTCACCTGCTGCTCCAGCACCACGGCTGCTTGTGCTACCCAGCATGACCCAACCTCTGAGGCTGCGGCCCAAAGACACTCTTTCTTCTATAAGTTGCCTTGGTCATGGTGTCTTTTCATAGCAATAGAAAGTTAACTAAGACACTCCCTCATCTTCCGACATGAAATGCACATATGCATATATAATTTGAATAATCCAGCAACTCCCCAACAACTGGTTAAGAGAAGCAGAAGGTCAGTAACTTCCAGAGAAATAGCTCAGATATCAATATGTACACGACCATGCTCTTAGGCCTGGAGACGCCCTCATATGCTCACATCCAAGTGACAGCCCATGAATGTGACAGCCACAAATATAGATGAGTACCGCATAACAGTAAAAGATCCTCCATAAGGCCCCAAACCAAATAAAGGACTGTCTTTCATGGATTTATAGAGTGGTTATATGTTAACCTGAAAATAAATCTAAACAACTTCCTGAGCAAACAAAACTTCAGACTTTACATTGCTTTGTGGTAGAAACAGAGGATTAAAACAGGCTTTCACAAACCACATCACTATCCATCAAGAGAGCGGCATGGGACTTGTTTCTTCATCCTGGAAACTGTACTAGCAGTGGTCTGCTGGCTCAGAGTGGCTGTGACCACTGGGAAACTATGGTCTCCAAGTACCTTTTGGGAGTCCCAACACCCACTTCATGAAAGACATATAACTGCACAGCATTAAAGCACAGGCCTCCTGTCACTCCACTGAGCTGCCAACTCAGGGAAAACATGGAACTGGGGGGACAGGAGTTAGGACAGAGATGACCCCCACAACCTAGCCTCAAGATGACATAATGAGAACCCACTCTATAAATTTCTTGAAGGGGTTCACTGCCATTTATGTCATAAGAAAATAGCAACAGGAGTCAACTGTCTCTAGCATCTTGCTGGTGGCAAACTGTGAGACAAAGTTAGAAAGAGCTTTTCACAACCAACAAAGAAAATCTGTGTTGTTATAGGCAGGAGACCTCTGGGGGTTACCTGGTATCCTAGCCTACCTGATGGATATGAGTCCATCTCAATGACAGTTCTACTCTTCTTGTTAGTGGCACCCCTGTTTCCTGGATGGCCTCTCACTTTGAATCCATCTATTAGTTCCTGTGGCCCCAAGATGCTGAAACCCAGCAAAACTGGGCCTTGCTGTGGGCACATTAAAAAGAAGGTTCGTTTCCTGCTGGTCACAAGGCTTGTGGCTGAGACTCTCTTGAAGAAATGACCACCAACAAAAATTAAAGCACTCAAGCTGATTTCACACCACATTGAAACCTTCAGAAACCAGGAAGAAAAAGGGGGACCCAGGTATACTGACTCCCAAGCAGGGCTTGCAGCACTAACTCCCAGGAAACTGAAAGTCTTCATGCGGCTCTGACTCCCAGAGCAACAAGAGGGAGCCACAAAGTGGCTACCATGCTTCACCAAGCAGCTGTGACAACCCTGTGTCTTTATGTCTGCTTGTTTCTCTTGACCATGAATTACACTGTCTTTAAGGCCCGTTAGCATTTGTGTGTATACGTTCTATAGATTTTTGTTGTCGTCGTTGTTCTGAAATTTTAATCCCAGGCCTCATAAAAGCACTAGAGTACTTCTGAGCCCTGGAATGTTTTTGTTTTTTTAATACTTGTGTACTTTTTTGGAAGTAAATGATATATTAGGCTATTATCTCTATATATGTATTCATGACAGAGCCATCTTTTACTTAATTTTATTTTTGTACTTCTAGGCTGTGTGGCTTATCTGTAAGATTTTTTTGAATCTAATCTTTCCTCCCTCACAGTTATCTGCCATAAGTACACAGGTCTATCCCATGTTGCTCCAGAGCCACCTGGATTTGTTTTCAAGGAAAATTTACTGTTTTAAAATTTGCTGTGTGTGTGTCATGTGGGGGGTGTCTACAGAGGAGGGTGCCTGATCCTCTGCAGCTGCAGTTCCAGGCAGTTGTGAGCATCTGAAGTGGGTGCCGGGAACTCAACCCGCGTCCTCGGCACGAGCCGCATGGCACTGCTAACCACGGGGCCGTCTGCTGGGCCATCTGCGTTCTACAGATACTTATGAGGAAGGAGGAGTGGAGGGCCAATGCCTCACCTGGGTGGATTGAGCAGTATCCGTTTATTCACAGTCATCCTGGTTATCAGGCTTAGGGCATTGCCAGGCACAGGGATGGATCTGCCCCCTGAGGGTCTTCAGAAGGTGACCTCTGCTGCTTTCTGCATATTTGGGGCTTGCATGCCTTGAACTCCATCACTATGGGCTGAACCAGCACCTCTAGAATGTGACAACCAGCCCATGCTCTCTCGAAGGCCGACCTTCACCGAGGCTGGTGAAGTTGGATAACCTAGATCAGAGGGTCTCAATTTTCGTAATGTTGAGACTCTTTTATACAATTCTTCATGTTGTGGTGGCTTCCAACCATAAAATTATTTTATTGTTGCTTCATAACAGTGATTTTGCTACTGTTAAAAGTCATAATGTCCCATCAGAATGGCCAAGATGAAAAACTCAAGTGATAACACATGCTGGAGAGGTTGTGGAGAAAGGGGAACCCTCCTCCATTGCTGGTGGGAATGTAAACTGGTACAACCACTTTGGAAGTCAATCTGGCGCTTTCTCAGACAATTAGGAATAGTGCTACCTCAAGACCCAGCTATACCACTCCTAGGTATATACCCAAAATTTGCTCAAGTACACAACAAGGACATTTGTTCAACCATGTTTGTAGCAGCTTTATTTGTAATAGCCAGAACTTGGAAACAACCCAGATGCCCATCAATGGAGGAATGGATACAGAAATTGTGGTATTTTTACACAATGGAATACTACTCAGCAATCAAAAAGGAGGAAATCATGAAATTTGCAGGCAAGTGGTGGGATCTAGAAAAGATCATTCTGAGTGAAGTATCCCAGAAGGAGAAAGACAAACATGGTATATACTCGCTTATATGGACCTACAAGATATGATAAACATAATGAAATCTACACACCTAAAGAAGATAATCAAGAAAGTGGACAAGGGCGAAGATGATCAATCCTCATTTAGAAAGACAAATGGGATGTGCATTGAAGGTATGACAGGAATCTACCGCAAAAGGCATTTGAAAGACTCTACCTAGCAGTGTTTCAAAGCAGACACTAAGACTCATAACCAAACCCTCGGCAGAGTGCAGGGAATCATATGAAAGAAGGGGAGTTAGTATGATATGGAAAGGATAGGAGCTCTACAAGGACCAAATATATCCGGGCACAGGGTCTCTTCTGAGACTGACACTCAATCAAGGACCATCTATGGATATAACCTAGAACTTCTGCTCTGATGTGGCCCGTGGTAGCTCAGTAACCAAATAGTTTTTCAAAGTAAGGGGAACAAGAACTATTTCTAACAGGACCTCAAGGTCAGGCTCCTTGACTCTCTCTCCCCCCCCCCAGGGGAGGAGCAGTCCTGTTAGGTCACAGAGGAGGACTCTACAGCCAGCCCTGAAGATACCTGATAAAACAGGGTCAAATGAAAGGGGAGGAGGTCCTTCCCTATCAGTGGACTTGGAAAGGGGCAGGGAGGAGACCAGGGAGGGAGTGTGGGGTTGGGGAGGGAATGAGGGAGTGGGATACAGCGGGGACACAGAGTTAACAAAATGTAACTAAAAAGAAAAATAAAGTTATAAAAAAAAAAGATATCTAGACAGAGATGGAAAACACGATCAGAACAGATGCAAATCTGTATCATCTCCTACAGCCTTGGTGTTAACAGTTAGGAGGCCCTGGGCCTTAGTTTACCCATAATGCACAATTTTAGTTATCTAGAACGTCCATTCCCCAGGCATATTATTCAGGATTCTTAGACAAGACTATTCATAGTTTATACGATAAGTTTCATTCATTCCACTGATAGAAAAAAAAAATAGAGCTGGTAGCCATTGACAAAAGGAAAATGAATAATAAAGAACACTCAATACCATGCAATGAAACGGTCTGTACGTATGAAGAACATGCGTTATGGTTATATGTAACCATGGATGGATCTCAGAAGCATAGTACTCAAAGACAATATACACGCAAATACCCATACGTATATTATGATACTACCCATATAAGCTAAAAGCAAGTAAAATTAAATATACTTTTTAGAGATAAATACACTCTGCTATCAAAAACTAAGAAAAGCAAATAATAAATATAACATGTCATGCAATGGTGATATCTAAAGGGAAGCAATGTGAAGGGGGAAACATGAACAGGGCACCTTTTAACAGTATCAGTGTGTTGGCTGGTACATTCATGGTTGTTTATATAGTTGTTGCTATGCTTCATAACTTACATACTATCTTCTATGTGTTAAACAATTCATAAATTTTTAAAGATTGCATGTATTGTTCTGAGAAACTATTGGAGATAAAGGGGTGAGAACAAAACTCTAAAGATATCAATAAATTGTTTCTCTGATTTAAAAAAAAAAGTCATAATGTAAAATCTTACATGCAGGACATCTTATGTAGGGACCCCAAAAGGAGCTGGTTGAGAAGCACCGGCCAGGAGTCTAAGCAAAAGGAGGCAAAAGACAGAACCTGGAAGATAGTGCACAGCTAAGTGGCCTTCTCTCCCTGAGGACGGGGTTCTCTGAGGGACAGTATCCAGGCAGCACAACAAAACACGACCTCGTTGGCCTGTAGGCCCAGCGAGGAGAGGGCAGTCACCCAGTTCAGGTCCACGCAGTTCACCGTGCGCGCTTAGATCACACAGTGCTTGACTAGCACGATCTGGGAAGAGCAGAGCCGTTGACCGGCAGGTGGCTGGAGCTGGCTGGCTGGAGGAAAAGCTGGCTTTTAGGTGACCGTGTGGCCCTGGGCAGGTAACCAAACCCTCTGAGCCTCAGTTCATAATCTGGAAAATGAGGACAAGCGGGTCTCCCTGTCGTTCGTGCTGTCAGCAGTCCTGAGCCCTGAGTTGGAAGCCATGCGCTCAAGCTAGCACGGTGTGCTGAGGGGACCGGCGCCTTTCAGTCCCTACGCTCTGGCAAGGAGATCACTTTCAAGCTGTTTTTATTTTTTAAACTGTTTTCCTCTTCCTCGGAGCAGTTTCGTTTATAACAAACCCAAGACTTCTCCCTGCCATCCTGCTCCTCCCTGATGTGGTAGTTAACCACTTCCATCAGCCCTCACCCATCCTTCTAAGTTTCCTGCATGCCAACACGTAGAGATCAAGACTATTCTTAATTCCTCCACTTTTCTCTAGAGAACACAGCATGCCATCACCCGCTGGCTTCTCAGTTCGGAAACCGCTTCCCAAGTCAGCACCACTCCATCGTACCGGCACCGGAACTGCTCTAATAGCCCAGCAATGACTGTTTGGACCACTTCCAATCCGTTGCAATGACATGGCTATGATAAATAAACTCATGCCAGAGAACACCAGAGAAACTGAGCAGAATCCCAGAAGTGGGATTTCTGGGTGACTGGGATGATGCTTCTAGCGTCCTGGAAGCTGCTGACAGACTCTCCAGGAGGGCGGAGCATGGTTTGGCATTATCAGGACATGGTGGGAGGATGCCTGTTTCCCACAGCCACGACAGCATGGGGACAAGCCTGGGGTGGGAGCTGACCCGAGCACTCAGGAACTCTGTGTCACCGTGGCTTTTCATGTGTATCTGTCTCCTTGCCAGCAAGGCCAAGACCCTTTCCATGTATTTAAGGATCATTTGCATTTTGCCTTCCATACCATGTTCTTGGCTCATTCTTTTCTATTAATTTTTTAACACTCCTTATCACAGAGATTAATGAGCTGAAAATATTCTAACCTTTTTTCTTTTGTCTTTTGTTGTGATTCTGAAATTCTTTTGCAGAACTAACAATTATTGAGGTCATTATATAATAAGTAAATATATTGAGTTCTACTTATAAATATATTGACTTGGTAAATATACTGGAAATATTGGAATACCTTCAATACATAAGTATATGGAATACATCAAAATGTATTCTCTAAGTAAATACACGGGCACTCTGCCAGCTGTTGATGATGGAAATGAATAATTTAAGGGGCTTTCCTTGCAGAGGGGCAGCTATAATTCTAGCTAGGTATGAGGAATAAAAATAACCTTTGACATTTGACTATCACTTTACCCTTTCTAAATCACTTTCCCAGTGGTTATCTGTGGTACCACAGATATATTTTTTGAAGATCATATTTGTTAGGTTTTGACTTAGCTATACAGACAAAAAACTTAAAGTAGCATTTCCTTAAGCAAAACGCAGTTTCCCTGTTCCATGTAAGTCAGGTGCTGGGCTCTGTGGTGTGAGAAGCACGAGCTCTTTATACTGTGGGGACATCCTGGCTGTTTCAGGGCAGCTCGGCAGAGGAGCAGGAGGGATAACGAGGCAGAGCCGCATGCTCACTGTCTCCAGCTGCATCCCTGGGTTAGAACTCACCACATCTGGCTGTGAGGGAGTCATTCCAGGTGGCCACGTCACTGGAAACGGCCGGGAGGGGCATTGTAGAACAGATGCAGGAGGATGGTGGGCCCTGAGCTTCAGCCAGAACTCCCTGCCAGAAAAGTAAACAGAAAGGGTGTCATGCACACATTCTAAAGGCGACGGCCAGCGTGGCTTTCCTGCTCAGTGTGCTCTAGTGACCTCCTTGCTCCTGGCCCCTCACAGCAAGAACAGGAACCCGAAGGAAGCGGCAGAAATGCATAGCGGAGAGCCGAGAAAGGAGGCTCCATTGATAGATGAAATGTCAGCCGGCATGTATGTGTGTGTGTTTGTGACTTTGTGTGTATGTGTTTGTATGTATATGTGTGAGACAGTGTGTGTCCGTTTGTGTGTATGTATGTGTAAGAGGGTGTGTGTTCATGCGTTTATACGTGCGTCAGAGAGTATGTATGTGTACTTGTGTATGTTTATGTCTGTGTATGTACATGTGTGCATGTATATGTGAGAAAGTGTGTGTATGTGTTTATGTGTGTGCATATGTATGTTTGAATGTGTGTATGTGTGTGTATGTGTGTATGTATCTGTACTTGTGTGTATGTGTGTACATATGTGTGTATGTATGTATATGTGTGTGTGTGCACAAGTACATGTGCTGAAGGACAACCTCAGATGTCATTGCTCAGGAACTACCCATGTTTTTGTTGTTGTCTTGAGGCAGCCGTGGACTCATGTGGGCTCTGACCGGGCCACCCCAGGTGTAACTGCGGCCTTTTCCTGCTGTGCCCCGTTCCCGGGACAGCAGCTCTGAGAGCAAATGCCTAGGCCGGAAGCATTGGCTTGTTCCCCAACTAGCTCATAACTTATTTTGACCTTTTAATCTGTTGTGTGTGCCACATGATCCGTGACCTGTCCTCCGTTTCAGCGGCAAATCTCCTGCCTCCTCCTCCATCCCAAAGTTCCCCTCTGTCTCCCAGAACTCCCCTCTCCTGCTTCCTGCCTCAGCTAACAGGCCATCAGCTCTTTAATTGACCTGTGATGCCTCCATGCAGTTCGAGAGATACTGGGGTGCGGGTGGGAGAACCCGCAGTGCCATTCGGGGGTCCGTGTCCAACTCCCTAGCCTAGGCCACAGGCTCACGCCAGGCAGTTTAGACAATGTTGTCCTGAATGTTTGGTCAGGGTTCCCTATGAGGGTGGAAGGAGGCACTGTAGCCATTAGTCAGAAGAAATGTGGACACACAGTATTCACCCTAGCTAGGGCCCCAAATGACAGAACAAAGTAGTCACTCATCCAGCTTGGTACACCGGAGAGCTTGCAGAGTCACTCACCAGCTCAAGAGGGAGGGTTCCCCTGAGGAGCATGCTCTTGAGGAGCGTGCCGGCAGCATCGTGAGTGAGGACTCAGCAAAGCTGCCTTCCTGGAACTCCTGGCCAGTCTGTACGCAATTCTGTCAGAAAGACTGCCTTCTGCACATGCTCAATGCCCCCACAGCCTGGTGGGCAGCCTGCCTGCATTTTGTAATTTCCCTGTGCTTCCTGAGTTTTACTAATTTCCACTCTCCCTTCAGGAAGAATGTTTCAAGTTGAATAAAATAGATGAGAGACAGACAGACAGACAGACAGACAGACAGAGACATAGAGATAGAGAGACAGATAGAGACAGACAGAGAGAACAATCAGAACAAGGAAAGTTACAATAGCACAGAGATATCGAGGATCCTAAGACACTATGACCAGTTCTAGGTCAACAAAATGGATAATCTAAAACAAGCAGATCAATTATGAGAAACACATAATTTACAAAGACTGCTTCAGGAAGAACCAGAAAACCGAACACACCAACAATAAACAAGGAGACTGAAACAGTAAGAAAGTCTCCCACTGAGGGAAATAACGGACCTCATGGCTTAACTGCTGGATTCTACCAAAACTTTAAAGAATGAGTATCAAGCCCTCTCAAGGTCTTTCAAAAACTAAAGAGGAAATGTTTCCAAACTATTAGTGATGCCACAATTACCCTGATGCCAAAGCAGGACAAGAAGAGTAGAAACAAATGCACCTGTGAGTGTCTCTGGCGGACTCCGAGGGAGAGATCTCAACGAACAGCAGCTAAACCAAAGATCGCCGTGAGATCTTCACTAGAGCCAAGTGGGTTTATCACAGGTGTGCAAGGTTGGTTTCACACGTGGAATCTACAAATACGATGTACCCCTTAGCAGAATGATGGACAAATCCATATGCCCTCTCTTTCTCTCTCATTCCCTCTCTCTCTTATTTGTGTGTGTTTATGTACATACATTTGGAAAAATTCAACATCGTTTCATAATTAAAAACAAAAAAAACAAACCAAAACCAAAGCCAAACCAAAGGGTTAGCAGATAAAGAGTACTTTCTGTGCAAGTGTGAGAACCCGAGTTTAAATTACAGCAACTGAAAGGGATGAAGGCTTTAAATGTAGGAAACATACAGTTCGAAGACAATGTAAAGTTTGGCGATGTCGGGCTTGGTGTAGGTGTTTAAATACAGCCCCAAAGCATGGTTGATAAAACTGAAAATGGACAAGGTCATATCAATCTGTAGCCAAGGAAACCATGACCAGAGCAGAGACAGCCTGGAGACGGGGAGAGAATACTGCAGTTCACACGCGTGCTAATGAGTCCACATCCAAAAGACAAGTAATTCAGTAACAAGAGAGCCAGCACTTAGCTCATCTTAAACCATTTGGCTTAAAGGTGAGGAAAAAGGGCTGGAGAGATGGCTCAGTGGTTAGCGGGCTTGCTGTTCCTCCCAGTGTTGATGTTAGGAAGGTCCTGAGTGCTGGGAACTGGAGCTCCAGAGCATGCCATATCCTCTCCCACCTCCTCAGCCATCTGTGCACAGGTCACACAAACACACACACACACACACACACACAAACAAATACACAGGTGACATACACTCACACACACACACACAAATGCTTTCAAGGAAAGTGTGTCATTTGGAACTACATGGGTGAGCGTGGAGGGTTTCATATTTAGTGACATAAGCCAGGCGTGGAATACTGCCCTGCCCCGCTTTGC
>REGO01000292.1:1283283-1308586 GCA_010120015.1 Rhombomys opimus | reverse complement strand
TGGGGTGAGGGAAGGATGGGGTGGGGTGAGGGAAGGATGGGATGGGGTGAGGGAAGGATGGGGTGAGGGAAGGATGGGGTGAGGGAAGGAAGGATGGGGTGAGGGAAGGATGGGGTGGGGTGAAGGAAGGATGGGGTGCAGTGAGAAAAGGATGGGATGGGGTGAGGTTTCAGGGGAACCTGAAGATGGGAGTTCGAGGAGGCAACACTTCAACCGGATGCAAGAGGTTCAAGAGACACGTTAACACGTTAACTGTAGTTGGTGTGTTCTCAAAACCACCGAGGGGAGCCTTCCTGGCCTCCCAGCAAAGACTCTGCAAAGCAATGGGTATGTTAACTGACCCAACTTAGCCACTTCACAATGCGTATGTACAGATGTCGACAACAGCAAATTGCACGTGGGGAAGAGATGCAGTTTTTATTGTCAATTAAAACAAATCAGGCAAAGAGACATCTACATCCAACAGATATATTTTCATAATTCCCATTCCAAAGCAAGAGAGAACTTCCCAGGGGAAAGGCTGCTTCCCTGGTGCAGGGCGACCATATTCGAAATAACCCTCTAAGTTCCTTGTGGAGAATAAACTGATGTAAACAGAAATACTGAAAATGTTCACTGGCACATGTGCGTGTTAAACTGCAAACAAGCACCACTCTCTTTACACTTCACCAGGTGCTTGCACAGCCCTCACAGCTCCCCTCACATCTGTCTCACCCAGAGGTGCAGTAGATGGTCAACGTGCGGACAGAAAGAGGCTGCAGACTGCTCAGCCCTCCGTGAGACAGCCACATCACCCGCTGCCCCCCAAGGCCCAGGGCTCCCTGGGGAAGAGTGGAAGAGCCAGAGGCGGCAGGTGGCTACAAGGAAACAGTATTGTCTTCACACAACAGGACAGTTGCACAGAAGAACTCACGGAGGTTGTGAAAGTGTGCCCCTAACCCCGTGTAAACTCAAACCAGACAAATGTCATCACAGAGCAGGGAAAGGGACGTGCCGTCCCGCCCCAGCTCAGTAGATATATTGGCAATTGACACGTTCCTGGAAAGGGATGGGAAACCTCCTTTAATTTCGCCTTAGTGAATTGGCCATGCTAAACAGTAATAACAATTAGTTTAATGTGTGTACAATAAATGTTCTTGGTACAAAAAAAATCTTACTTTTTGGACACTGTTAGTGTACAAAATTTAATTTAATCTTTTCTGTGTTTTCTGACCATGCTAACCATATCCTTCTCATTTCAATGTTATACTACTAGATTTTTAGCTTATTTCTGCCTGTTGGTACTTGCGACTTTTAGGTATTATAGTCTACTCCTCAGGGCGTAGAATGCTATGTACTAGAACAACAAACAAACAACTACAAAGCCAAGCAAGCCTTCAGCTGGTGCAGCACAGCAGCCTGTCAAGGGCAGGGAAAGGGCTTAGAATGGGCTCTGGCCTGGCCGGCTGGGAAGTTGTGCCATGCTTCTAGTTCTCAGAATCCATGAATGTGTGTGTGTCTGTGTCTATGTGTCTGTGTGTGTGTATCTGTGTGTTTGTGTGTGTGTATCTGTGTGTGTGTGTGTGTGTGTGTGTGTGTGTAAATAGGCTTTAGGTTGTTTCTGGACTCTTGGTAGGCCATTTCACCCCAGAAGAACTCTATGGCTATTAATTTCAAAGCTATCATAATTTGGAGCTATCATAATTCAGCAAGAAGCGCTGCTTGCCATACTGAGATAACCTTCTGGTTCTGGCTGGTTCCCTGCACATCTCTACAGTGAGGGAAGGATAAGAGTCAGTGGTAAAAGGAACAATGAAGCAAGTTCAAGGGCATAAGCATTGTTTCCTAGAGGAGAGGGAAGAGAAGGAGGATTGATAAATCAGAAACAAAAAAGGGATCTTCAGAAACTGAAACTAACATGACAAAGAGACTGGAGAGACAGTCTCCAGCAGTCAAGAGCTGGAGCAGTCAAGAGCGCCCGCTGTCCCGGAGAAGCCCAGTTTGGTTCGCAGCTGTACCCCCAGCTCCCAGGGGACCTAATACTTCAGCCTCCAAGGGTTCCTGCACCCAGGTGCACATAGGACACACACACATAATTAAAAATAAAAAATCACTTCAAGACCAAATTAGGAGAGCAATAGCAATGATGCAGTATGGAGGGGAGGAAAAGCTTTCAGAACACAGAGGGAAGAGGAGAAGGTGGAAAGAGAAGAGAAGAAGCCTAGGCAATTAACCCTAGAGAGTTCCGAAGAGAAACAGAACAAAAGTCAGTGGGAATTCAAACCAAAGAGAGCAGGGAACAGCGGAAGCTTTCAAAACGCTGATGAACCAAATCCTCAATAGGCGCTGTGGAGTCCCAGAACCGGAGGCCGGAAGAAAAGGGAAGAAACTGGCCCCCAGGAGGAAAGAGAATCCACAGCCACACGCCTCTGTGCTGTTGACGCTGAAGTTCTGAGAAGTCATCATTTGGAAACTAGAGTTCTCTGTCAAACTAAACAAGCATCGGGAGGTAAGCGTGCTGGAGTATGGGACCCAGCGGTTAAGAATGAGTTCATACGTGATTTTCCTTCTGTGCGTTTTCCTTTCCAACCTTCCAGTCTGTGCTGAGTGCACAGACTGCAGGAAAACAAATTTAAACTCCCAGGAAAGAGGCAATTGAACCCACCCAGGATATTCCTGGATTCCGGCTATCAGCTGACCTGTCAGAGAGTCTTTCCAATTAAAGCAGAATATCAGCAGGTCTTAAGAGGATTGCTTTTCTAAGAGGAATAAGTGAACATGAATAAAAGATGGTTCTGGAGATGAAAGAAAAGCCATCTTTCAACAAGGGAAAAAGAAGGCAACCAGAAACTCCAGGAAAAACAGAAAGTTCTTCAGCTAAGTCATAACCCAAATGGTAACTAAGGTGTGGCCTTATTGCTGGTGCTTATTTCTGGTGAATGGGAGAAAGGCTGTGCTTGATACTGAGCGCAGTTTGCTTTGCGTGGCACACGGGTCATGACATTGGAGCGAGGGAGAAGCGGTGTGATCGGGGCACGCTATGCACTCTGTAATTAACGCTGTTTACATAGCTGGAATGTGAGTAAGCCTGCTCTCTGCCTTTCAGTTTTCAGACAACCTATAAACAAAGCTGGGGAGATCTAGTTGTGGCTGCAGAGTAGGTGGGAGTGGAGGGAGGAAGCAGACGCCAATGTGCTCCTCGCCTGGCAGGGAAATAAGTCAAAGGTGTCATTGACTGTTGATGGGGTAGGAATTAGACGGTTTGATGTCATTACAGAAGTCACAGAGGCAAGAAATTAAAAGGGCAACCACTTTGCAAACCTTGGCCTGGGTGGAGACGTGAATCACAACCTCCCCATGGCTGGAAACAGAGGTGATGTCTGCTGTGGTTAGTGATCCAGACGCCGTGGCATGAACAGCATTCGGAGATGTGAAGGAGCCTCAAGAGCGACAACCAGCACCTGGCTACCAAGATGCCTTCTGTGGGGAAACAGAACGAGGGTGGGTCTAGGTGCAGCGGACTGTTCTTTACATTAGAAACAATGTAAGGTGTTCCTGGAATAGTTACTGCTTTAATCAACTTGAATGCCAGCCCTAGAGAGGTGTTTCACTGTCATGCCTAAAAGTACCAGAATGACAAAATACATACATTATCCAGGACAGGGAGCAGGCATAGAAGAGTGAATTACCTCAGTGCACCCTAGAGGGTCATGGCTCATGAAGAGCAGAGCTGGGTTTCGAACTCAGCGCCTGGGATGCTAAGCACATGGTTCACGGCGACTTTCTTGGCAGGCTGGTGTGGATGGGAGCCGGAAGGTGACCTGAGGGCAGTAGACCACTGTGTAAATGTGCTTCACCTGTGTCCTTTGCCTGCCTCAGCCCCATCAAGGACTGCACCACTTCAAATCCTGTGACAGACACCGATGGGATTTAAATAAATATGTAGCTAGGCTGGAACTAGCCCATCTGACAGACGAAAATGTCTGGTGCACATGTCTGCAATGTGCTCGTGTCGCTACTGCAGGCCACATTGAACACGTGCTAGTGCTCCGAATGAGTGGGAGGCCTTTTCTGCAGCAAAATGAACACCCTTTGCCAAAGCTGCCCTGGTGTGGTCAGACCACTTGTGCTTGGACTGTGCTTTCTGGAAGTGTCTTTGCACACAGGACTGGGTTCAATGGAGCAGACACACTCAGCAGGCCCCCTTAAGGTCCTACTCCAAGATCCTCATCATCCTTTTTATCTTAAGTCTCTGGATCCTTCACGATCCTTTCAAAGCTATTTCTGTCAGCTTGTCTGCTTTGGTGACCTCGGCGCACCCTCCCAGAACTATTGATCGTTAGCTCTGAGGCTACAGCTCAGTGCTAGAATGCTTGCCTCGCATGCAGAAGGGCTAGGTCCCCGACACTGCAAACAAGGAAACTATTTTCTCTTTATGAGTGACTGTGAGTCTGCTGGGGTAGCTGCTGCTGGGGTTGTTTGCAAAGACTCCGTCTGCCCTCTGAGGATTTAGGGTTTAGCCTGCAGAGACCTTCCTTTGCTGCACAGTGCTCTGAAGTGCCTCATTCAGCCCTGGACAACACACAACCCAAATCTCTTTCCTGCCTGGAGAGGGCAAGCCATGGCAGGCGGGAACTGGGTTCTTCATCCACCCTTAGGAGGTTCTGCCTATCGAAGGAAACCGTTCCCATCTTGGGCGAAGCATCTTATGTTAATTTGTTGCTCCTTGGTTAAGTAAAAAGATTAAACTAACTACTGCCAGTGCTGGAGCCTAACAGAGAGCAGTAAAGATCATAACCAGGGAACGTAAATCAAGCAACTATAGACATAGCCACAGCCAGGAAGCCATTATGGAAGAAATACGTATTTCCCCCCTGGGGTATAACAGGCATTCATCTGGCTAAGAATTGATAAAATAATAGAGATCAATAATGTCAAGCTTGGGGGTAGGGCCCAAGCTGAAGAAGCCCTTTCTGGCCTCTCTTGTGAGACACTGGAGGATGGGCCTTGACGTAGCTTTGAATGTTGGGTTCCATCAGATAAGCCTAAGGGATTATCCCTTAGACTGTGAGCTGGGATGGGGCAAAGGACACGGACATGGACTAAGATCCCCATCCAGTCCTTTCAGGGTCTTGTCACTGTCAGAACAAAGAATTCATAAGCTAGTGAAGCAAGCTACTGGGAGGGAGTTTCACCACAGAGCAGAAGTTCTCACTCAGGAGGGAGTGTTGGGGTGGAGCTGCATGCGCTGATTTTGAACAGCATCTTCTAAGGGCAAACCTGGATGGTGGACCAGAGCATTCATGAGTTAAGGGGTGTGTGTAGGGTACACACATGCGTGTGTTACAGCTGTTTGGGGGAGAGGGAGTTTGTTTTGCTCGTGTGTCATGGTGTCAGGCTATGACAGGAACAGTTGTTTCTGGAGGCTGTTGGTGGCCGAGCCATTAGAAGGAAGTACAGGATAGTGAGCAGGGGAGCTCCCAGCCAGCCTCATTGTCCCAGCTGGTCTGGAGTGGTCTTCCTGCCTTCCTTCCTAGCTGAGCGATCACGTGACCTCCTGCTGTGGTACGCCATGGGAAGCTTCAGCCTCCAGTCAGCATGAAGACCATCCCCTCTTTCTTCTTTCTGTTCCTTCTGCTCACCTAACCTACCTGGGCAGGGCTGTCTGTGATTGCCAGTGGATACAGTGGACGGCGTGCCTGGTACTTATCCAGCACTGTGAATCCTGTGGGTTTTATGAAGCTCTCTCTTGAGCAGCTTCACAGTTGCTACTAGAAACACCCAAAGATGAGGAATGTTTTGGTTAAGGGACTCCCCTTCCTCAAGAAGCTAAAGTTTGCAGAATGTGAGATGTCTATGTATGCAAATGGAATTGATGAATTCTAGAGTCAGTGAGAATCTGGTTCACACAACAAAACTCAGTATCCCCTCTCTTAATGTGCAGGCGCTGTTCTGAAGAATAAGCACCGGTAACTTGAGCATATTACTTTGTTTGCAGTAAATGGACTCATGGGGAGCCAAGGATGTAAAAATGCAGCCACGGTGGAACATTGTATGTATGGAGGGAAGTTTCACATCATTAACATTATATTTGTTTATGAATACAACCACAGCTTCCTGTTTCACCCGCTTCAGTTAGGTCTCAACAGATCTCAGGCCGTGTAACTCAGTTTGCGGTTGTATTTCTACGTGCAGTGTTTGTTTTATGCCTGTCTCTCCCAGGAGACTATCAGTAAGACCAAGCATAGCTTTGGGTTTTCTCAGAATATCTCTAACTCCTAGCAGAGTGCCTCACACACCACAAAGGCTCCAGAAAATTTCAGACCAATGAATGAGATGGTGGAGCTAGGACAGGAAATTATCCAGAGGCGGTGGCAGTAAAGTGTGGCACAAAACAGCCTCCAGTAACCGCTCAACACCAAATCACCAGGGAATCGGGCCACTCCGCCTGTCAACATGTGGTCCTGCGCCGGAAGGCAGCCTGCAGGAGTCAGTTCTCTCCCGGCCCCATGCCGGGAGAGGGTCAAATTAAGCCAAGCAGGCCTGACAGCAAGCACCTTTCCCTGCCTAGAGCTATCCTGCTGGCTTTACCATGTAGCCCAGGCTGACCTTGAACTCGTGGTCCGCCTGCCTCTGTCTCCTGAGTACTGGCATTACATGCATGCCCTGCTGTGCCTGGGTCAAGTGGTTATAAAGTTTGAAGGCCAGAGTTGACTTCTGTCCTCACGTCACTGTCAGACTTGGCCTCCTCCCCTTACGTGCTCTGATCAGGGCTTTGCAGGAAGCCTCAGCTGTGTGGCTTGCAGCTTGAGGAACGGGGTCCGCATCAACGTCTGAATGTCTCCACAGCCGGAGAACACAGGCACAATAGCTGTCATTGGCTTCTGAGAAGTCATGTCATTTGGGATGCCAGATACTCAGAACAGCTGTCCTGGGCATTTCCTGAAATGTTCCTTTAGTTACCCAGAAGCCTTCGGGTAGCAGCTATCAGCGCGGGCTTCCACACCGCACAGCTCAGTTGCTCTTATGTCACGCCGTCTGTGGGATGGCTGCTCATGTGTTCATCAGCACTGCCAAAGTGTGGCCCAGGAGCTGTGCTGTCAGACCAACAGTCCATTCTGGTGATAAAGGGAGCTTTGTGTCTTAAGCCCTAGCACAAGGCTCTCAAAACACCACCACGAATCTGGGTTGGGTAGGGAAAAGTTATCATGCAGAGAAAACATTTTGAGCATCAATCCAACAGGTAAACTTCTTAATGTTCCAAAATGAAGCTGGCCCTAAAAGCCATTGTGTTAGAGGTGTCTAATGCAGAGCCTGGCCAAATCCAGAGCTTTTCAGTATATACAACTTTACAGGCAAAGGGAATGCAGAACCTGTCGGGATGGATAGTCTAGTCTCTGCTCAGGTCTGCGTTCAGAAAATATGCTACTGCGCACTGGTGAGGAACTTGTGCTCCATTAAAGAAATAGAAAAGTTGCTTTCGTTTCCAGGGGAGAGCTTTGGAGGAGGAAAAAGCCCTGAAGGATCAAAGACCTGTTATATAACTGGAACCCAAAAAGGCCAAGGGACTTCAGAGAAGCATGCTGGCTCGTTGCAAATATGGAGGCAGCATCCTATTTCCCAGTCGCTTCCAGCATCATCATCAGTGTCCCCAGTGCTGGGAATGAGTCAGAGCTCATCAGGAAGAGGCTGGGGTTCCGCGAGGATCACAGTCTAAACAACAGGTTCTGAACCTGGGGACACAGATCTTTCATGTCGACACTTTCTTGGAATAGCTAAAACTGTGTGCTTAGCCCTCTGGGATAATGCAAGGTATTATCTGCAAACAAGAAACTGCTGCAAAGAGGAATCCACTTGCTGGAGGCCTCACCCCACCCTGTGGTCACAGTCTTTTCCTGTTCCTGAGAGTGGACCGTACTATTTACCGAACACCGATCACTAGAAAGAACTAAAGGCATTGTGGAGAAACAGGCAGGATTTGCCAGGCATGGTGCCTGCTATAAAGATGGAAACAAGCATGCTGCCATTTATTTCCTGCAGCTGAGCTTCTTTCTTTCTGAAGATCTGTTCTGGATACTCAGGTTCAGTGCCATTCACAGTTGCTAAAAATGGCTGTCCAGATCCCCTACACAGGTGAAAGGAAAATAGTTACAGGGAGAGGATGGGTCCACAAGAAAAAGCTGAGCGAAATGAGTAGGAAAAGCTGGAGAATGCAGAGATCCATGAGAGGCCGTTCGAGGCTGCAGTTCCTTGGCTACACAGTCCTACACAGGCCCCTCAGCACCTCTGGGAAACGTCACTCCCTCCCCCATTCAAGCGGCCACTGCTTCCTAAGGAGGGTTTGAGAAATCTGAAGGCTACCACTGATGAGCTGTAACTTCAGCCCCTGGAGGCACCAGCTGAGAAATACTGTGACCACATTTCATGCCTTTCCAAAAATCATTTTTTGAGAATAAAATCTCCTTTTGATTGTCAAAGGCAATATCCGGATACTAGAATACATCTTTTCTCTATCATCTAATTTGGTGCACTGGGAGAAAGGCCCAGAAAGAAAAAGTATGGGGGAGGAGGTTCCTGCAGCTTTCTTGAACATGGCCTGCAAGATAATTTATCCCTTTGAAGTGTCGTGGGGTAGCCAGCAGGGAAGAGCACTTGGACACTGGCTCAAACCCGTAGAAGGTTTTATTAGCCTGCTGGTGACTACACTGAGTGTTCAGGATCCCAGTGTGGGCCTGGGCCTTTCTTGGGGAGAATTTACAAGGTCAAAAAACATAACCTGGATTGACATCCCTCAGTTAGCAAGAACAGTTAGCCAGAAGCAGAACTATAGAAACCAAAAAGCAAGGTTAGTACATTTAGGGACTTTCCAAGAGCTGTGGACTTTGATGGATTAGGGCTTTGTTCTTGTTTTTGGCTAGTGGTGTGGCCTACGTGCTGGGTTCCAAGGCCTGCATGGTACTTCCATCATGGGGTCAATCACGTTAAGGTCTGGGGGCCTGCTACATCAGTTCTGATGATACAGGGGAAAATCTGGGGTCCTTTCTTTGGATAATAATAAAAGAAATTAGGAATTGATTTAGACAGAAGCTCAAGGAATTTTATTAGAGTATGAAAGTAAAATCCCAGGGCAGGCAACCCGTAAAAAGCCTCAGCAACTGCCTGGAGTAGGAGATTGGAGGAGAGAAGCAAAAAGGCCATGGTATTTTAAGTTGGCTAGAGGTCAGGCACAAGGTGGGGACGGAGACTTTTAAAGAAAGATCGAGGAAGCCTAAAATGGTGTGTGTGTGTGTGTGTGTGTGTGTGTGTGTGTGTGTGTGTAGGGGGGTCCAAATTGTTAAGGAAAGTGTGCGTAAGAAGAATAGAAGAAAAGGGAAAGTTACAGTTTTCTGGGTAATTCCAAAAAACGTTCAGAAATGTGGGAAGGCTTACCCCCTCCGCCGCTGGCCTCATGCCCCGCAGGCTAGAGCAGTGAACACAGGGATTCCACCTGTCTCTTCTGCATGTTTTAAGGTGACCCCACCCTCTTGGGCCAAGTGAAGGCCCAGCTGGATTGTCAGGGCTCCATCAAGTCAGAGATTCTGTTCTTGACTTGGCAGAGAGTTGTTTTTTAATCCTTATATCCTCTACAAGAAGTAACCCTAAACTCATTTCAGAGTCAGATCAGAGCCACAAAACAGTTTTGGCGTCTTGGGCCTCTGGAAGTGAGCCTGTCTAGAAACTCAAGGACTGCTCTGGTTTCAACCCAGAAAGGAAGTAGTTGCTTCTGTTTGGTCCAGCCGGACCCCCAGCCGCCGACTTCTGCCTCCAATGCTCAGTTCTCATCATGACACCTCCGTGCTCCATGCCAGAAGCTGAACAGAGCAACTTACATGTTCCGACTCGTTTATTTTACAGAGCCCTTCTCTACTCTCTTGCAGATTTCAAAATAAACAGGTTCAGAAACCTGGAGTCCTTGCCCAGGGTCATAGCTAACAGATCAGGGAAGCTGCTGAGCCATCCTTCTGAGCGGGAGGAGGCAAGAGCTGTGCTTACACCTCAGATGGCCCAGTCTCCAGTCTGCTTTCCCAGTCCCTGTTTCTGGCCTAATGGGTGTGGATCGAACAGGATCCTCCCAGGCCGAGCCCGGCTTCTGCTCCTCTGCAAGAGAAAGCACATCTGCGAATCCATGAAAGCCCTGCAAGTTCACACTCAACCTCACCTTGCAAACGCAGTCTGTTTGCAACAGGCAGCTGTGCTGGGTCAGAATCTCTCAGGGGATTGGGAGATTCCAGGCAGGGCAGGGGCTGCTGAGAAGAATACAATTCATGAATGTGGAGCATGTGAGGAATTTGGGGGCTAAAAAGAGAAGGTTCTGGGTGGACGTGGCTGAGATTCCTGGACCCCCAAAGCGCACAGTCTCACATCATCTGGGCACCTGGAGCACACCGTTCCAGGTATCCGTTCAACCAGCCTATCAGTTGTAAACACATTTTATCCTAGCATCCCTGATAGCCTAGCAACCGGCACCTAGTACAATGAGAGACAGGAAGGAACTTGTCTGAGTCTTCGTAGCTTTGCCAGCCCAGGGTGCAGATAAATCCAGGCCCTTTGACCTGTCAGCTTTGCTGACAACAGTATATGGTTCCTCATGCATGAACGGATTCTGAAATTAATGAACACACCAAGGCAGGGCTTTTCTGCACCTCATAGCCCAACCATCAGTGGTAGTCAGAACAGCTGAGTTCACCCATCAGGGAAGATAGACAAAATAGGACTTGGATTTGAACTAGTTACATGAATTAATTTCTTTCTTGGGGCTCTGACAGCAGAATAAACCCCAAAGCCCGCAATCCCATGATAAAATTATATCGTAAAAGCCCTTGGCAGCTCAGCTATTATTTTATGTAAAATATATGCATGGCTTCTGAGAATTTTTCTCCTCCAGCAAACAGGGTGGGAAAAAAAATATTAGTAATGGCCAGAGTCTCTGCTATCATGCCGGTATTTACGTGACTTTATGGACAGGACCGTTGCAGGCTCGGAAGTGGGAAGGTAAATAGTCTCCACGGTGGGAAGCAATGCTGCTAGACCACGCAAATGTGGGACCTCTCAAACCCGCAACCTCCAATCACGGGGCACACCAACATTCCTGGCACGCCTCTCCCCAAGGGAGAGCCAGGCGCGGTCCATGGAATCTTCTCAGAGCCCACATCAAAGGCTCTGCATTTGGGACTTCTCCTTTGCAGCCCTCGCCCTGACGTGGGGTGCGGTCAGCCAGGGCAAATAACAAAACATTTTCTCCAAAACGCCATAGTTGGAATTCCCTCCTGGGCCTGGGCTCCTCCCCCGCATACCGGTGCACACTTTTCCCAGCCCCGCGGCCCCCTGGGGAGCGCCTGGCGGTCCCACCCTTCCACCTGCTGCACACCGCACTGCCCAGCCCGGCGGACAGGAGCCCGCGACACACCCTGGCTATCTATAGAACATCCCTCTGGGGGTTCTGCTGACCAGTCACTCAGATCCCTCCCTGGGCTTTATTATGTCACAGGAACCCAGGCTGGAATGCTGAGGCTTAAATTCCGAGCCCTTCCCTGTCGGCTGGGCCCCGAGGAAGGAAGCCAGGCCCGCGTTACCATCCGCGCGCTCGAGCGCCCCCTACTGAGCGTCTTTGCCCCTCGGTCTCACCCCTGCCTGGGTTCAGCGGCCTAAGTCACCCTTGCTGTGGTGACAACACCGAGCCAGCCTTCAGACGGCTTTAACTTCCGTCTCACTCTGTGAATCCGGGCCAGCCGCTAATCCCATTGGGCCCATCCAAAGAATCCCTGAACGCGACCTCCAGAGAGAGGACGTTTGGCCCTAGCTCAAGGCAGATGTTTCTTGAGCGGACTGCCCTACCGTCATCTGTATTGCAGGTTTGGAGTAAGTACCACACAGGTCTGCCCTACTGAATACGAAAATGACGCAAAAGACTTCCGCGGTGTCCAGTGCACAGAGTCACCTATTGCTGTACCTCTGCTCTTGAAGAACCGCCTTTGGATGCAGTAGCAGCACTCCAAAGCTCTTCAGAGCACCCAGCTTTGAAAACCCCGGGATGTAGACAGCCTCGGTTTTTACAACTTCATTTAGCAGTGCTGGGGCTAACCCCAAGGTCCTGTGTATTCTAGTGAAGCACTCTACCACTGAGCTACAGCCCCGCCCCGTGCACATTTATACCTGCCCTTTACTAAGAACGGCTGCTCTCTCTCTCTCTCTCTCTCTCTCTCTCTCTCTCACACACACACACACACACACACACACACAGAGAATGCATTCTGTCTTTGGTCTGTAACACTACACCATTGGTTTTCCACTTTAGCCTAGGAAGTGAGACATGTAAACAAATAATGAATTGTGTCTGTGTCTGTGCCATGGGGCATAGACGCAGTGACTGAGAGGCACAGCCCAGGGGGGAGAATTTACAGAGACTGATGGAACACCTCAGTGTTTTGCCAACAGCATTAGTTCACAACCCCAGGAAGCTGGCAGCGCTGCTATTCCTGGAAGAGAAACTTTGTCGTTTTCTTTCCTCTTAAACACCTGATTTTCCTTTTCCTTTAAACAACGGGAATGTTTCCCTCTGAAAGGATTTGGAGAGCAGATGCTCTGTCTGTGCCAGAGGACAGAAGGCTTTCAGGGAATGAAGGAATTCCTGATGGTGGGGTATTAGGAGCTGCAGGTTTGATGGGGTGGGCCAGCATACATTTTCCTCTGAAGGCCTCTAGCAGGTGCAGCCCTGGCCTCGGGTAGAACCCGATGGCCACAGCTCTCACCCAGGCCCCGGGCTGAGAAGTAACACTACCACGAGGTCTCTAATATGTGTGTGAGAGGGGTCCAGTCTTGAGGGCAACACCCTCAACAGTTCATTGGAAGTAAAGAATTAAAATTTTCAATGTTTGTGTTTTATACCACCTTTTAAAATTAGGTTCCTATTAATTCAAGTACAATAAGGTAGAATACAGCGAGTCTTTATTGACTCAGTTTCACTGGTTTTGGTTTTGTTTCTTTTGTTCTGTGTGCATTTAATTTCAGTTCATGTGGCCGGGGAGGTGGCTCTGCGGTTCAGAGCACTTTTACTGCCTTGTAGAACCTGAGTTCGGTTTGCACCTCAGCTCACGGTTGCCTGCGATGCCAGTTCCTGGGCATCTCCTGGCCTCTCTTGGCCTCTCCTGGCCTCCTCGGTCTCCTGCAAGCTTGTGTTGCTCAGACACTGTTGGCAGCGCCCTTCTGTCTCTGGGCATCTGTGCTCGCCCTCACAGAGCTTGCTCAGCAAAGGAGGAGAAGGACCACACATGGAAAACTCAGGCAGCCTCCGTCCTCCCGGGGGCACAAATGCCAGTGAGTGTTGTGATCCAGGGGTGAGCTTTCTCTGGGGAGATCCTGGGGAGAGCTGGTAATCTCCGTGGGAGTGGCGAGGCTAGGCTAGGCCTAAGAGGTGCTGGTGGGGTTATCGGGTACAGAAGGACAAGCTATGGGTGAAGGCTCAACCCCAATTCAAGCAGCAACAAAGTGGAGGTGGCTGGAGATGAGTCCAGCCCCCATGCAGGCGAGTAGGAGGAGCCATGCTGGAATACAGAAGTGAAGGGCCTGTGGGAAAACAGAGCAGCCCCAGCGCTAGCCAGCCTGAAGTGTGACTCCAACCACAGTCTCCACGGGCAGGGGGCAGGAATTTTTCCAGCAGGAGGGAGATGCTGGAGGAAAATAGAAACTTTCACAATGGCTCTGATGACCCCAGGCCCAGCAGCTGCCAAGACCAGCCTGGCAGCACAAAGCAAACGCAGGCACGGCAGAAGCATGCTTGCCTTAGGAGATCCTGGTGCCAGTCCAGCTCTGGTGGGGCTGGGCTGTGTCGGGAGCTCGCAATACCACACACCCGTGACAGGACAGACCCTTGCATACCTCCTGCCCTTCATCTTCACAGCAGCCTCCAGGGCAGAGAACTTGTTCTCACAGAGCAGATGAGGACCAACCGGTGTGCAAAGTGTGACGAGGCACCAAAGATGGCTCTTAGGTGACATTCAAACTCAGGTCTGCTTCTACAGTCCCAGCTATGGCTTCCTATGCTGATGGCTGGATCCCCTCATCCTTGACTGCTGTGGCATCAGTTGCTGATCTGTGTACTTAGAATCTCTCCAGTGTGCGTTCTTCCCGTGTGCAAACCTATATCCCCTCTGCACAGTCCTCTGAGCCTCATTTTGGATGTGGAGGCACAGAGAGGCTGAATAACTACGTAAGCCACACAGGAGGAGCAACGAGAGGTTCACCACTAGGTGTCAAACCTACCCTGTGTCAGCCCGTTGCCTCTCTCTGTGCTCACTGAGGAGACACCAGGAGTGGGTGCAAAGGAGGCTCCCCTGAAGAAGTGCAGGCCTGGAAGCAGCAAGGCGGTTGACTGTGACCTTCAGCGCTCTGCTGGTAGCAGCTGACTCTGTCCCCAAGAGGCTCCTCCGACCCTCAGGGGAGGCCACTGGAGGCCCTTTGGGGCGCTTGCTTGGGGGTGTCTCAGGAGTCTGAGTGTTAGGGTCACTGAGAAGACTCACCCAACTACTCTGGTGTCTGAGGAATTTCCTTACTTTTAATTAAAAACTCCTCATTGGAAGGTCAGTAGGAGCACAAGCAGGCAGGGGCGAGCGGAGCAGAAAATCTCTGTCTCCTGGGGACCATGTAAGGGCAGTGTCTGTCCTCTTGAACTTTGCAGTTTGATTTCTCTTCCTTCAGTGACCACACAGGAACAAAGTGACATTACAACTACAAAATGGATAAATAAAACCCTGGCTGAGAGCCGGGCCTGCTAAGCCTACATTAAAAAGTAGAGGTCAGAGGGTCACACAGACCGAGGGAGCAGTAGCCTCGGCAGGAACGAGATGGGACAATGTCAAGTGTAAGATGCAAGAAGCCAGTGTGCCCGAGCCCTACGGCTCTCCCGGGTCACTGTCTCCGCCAGCTTATAGGTCACTTCCCTGCAGTGGCCACAGCATCTGTTAATCACAAGAGAGGTGGCACACGGGGGTGGAAGGGGCCTCTGAGGCCATGCCTTACGTTCTGACCACTACACTCCACAAATGAGGAATGGGGTTCCCAAGCGCTGAGGTCATACTGCCCGACAGCTCCTGTGCATCTCTTTGTGGGATATTTATATTAAAAAGAATCAAGTAGGTCATCAAAGAGGAATGCAGGCTAAGGAGCGGCCGAGCCGCTCAGTGAAGTCAGCCACGCACCAGATACTAGTGCACCTTCTGCAGATGTGACCTGGGGGTCTGGAAGACTAGACCAGCAGAGCCTGCTCACAGGGAACACCAGGGCCTGCGGAGGTGAAGTGGTGGGACTGACATCACGCTGGAAACAGCAGTCAGCCAGCCGCTGTGGCCTCAGCTCCCATCTTCTCCGCCTTCTACAAGGCAGGGACGGACAGGGAAATGGTAAAAATAAACCAGCATGTACCTCACAGGACATTGTTTTGCCATTAAAAGATCATTGCAGCTTCACCATCAGACTACAGTAAAGGTGTTTAATGAAAATTCGATCTTTAAGCTTAAAACTTTCAGTAAAAGATGGAAATGGATTACATAAACACTAACAGGTGTCGGACACCACGTGAGGTTTTTTATAGTTTTTTGCTTTTTTTCCCATTTTACAGTGAGGTAGAGAGATCTTTTGTAGTGTAAAAAAGATTGTAACCATTTTTCTTTGAAGTCTCAGAACTATACTTTTAAATCAATAAGGAAAAGGCTGGAAAAAATCGATGGTATATTTTTCTTCCCTTGGCAATAAAAGCTAATATGACACTGGTTTGTATCAGGAGGTTAGAGGTTGGGTCCCCAAACTCATACCTAACCCAAGATGTTAGCCTTTCATTGGATACAGCAAAAACAAATATTCAAAGACTTTGAACTTTTAAGCCCTCCCTCATCCCAGATTTTTGGCTGTATCTTCCAGTCTATTAATAAAAGGAGGTAACCTTCCTATGTTTAGCAGGCTAATGACTAACCAGTCACACTTTCCAGTGCCTACCAGTGAGTTCCAGCCAGCCCAGGCTCTCTCATGGCACACAGAGCTGGAAGACTAGAAGGCTCTTCACTGCCCACCTCCTTCCATAGTGCAAGCTCAGACACAGAGAGCTAACACCGTTTGCCTAGAGACTCTTGAATCTTAATTAAGTGTTGCATGTAAACTCTGTTCTTCAGATGCAAATCACTTTAGTTTTTTTTGTTTTGTTTTGTTTTGTTTTGTTTTGTTTTGTTTTGTTTTGTTTTGTTTTGTACCAGGCATAGTGCTTCCTCTTAGTTAAACCTCCAGTAGAAAACCATTCCATCTGTCCAGGGTGAACAGGAGGGAGCTCAGTGATACAGCACTTGCCTAGCATGCAGGAGGTCCTGGTTCCAGTTCATGACTTCAAAACAATGAAACAAACTCCACAGTGTTAGAAAGCGTAGCTCTCACCCGCCAGACACTCTGTACCAAGCACTACAGGTCTTACGGGAGCCACTGAGCCCTGGATGACGCTGAAGCAAAAGTGATAGCTTCAGTCTAATTTCTGCACTGATTAAAATGAAACCCTAGGAAGGCAGGACGGCCAAGCCACTTGTCAAAAATAGTACAGCTAGTTGGTGGCCAGAGCAGGATTTTAACCTGGACTTCAAGGCTGGTAATCTTCAAGTTTTTCTTCTCAGATAATTAAAAAAACTTACCCAGGATAAGATGGGAAAGCTGGATGCCAAGTGTTTACAATCCTGAAATGTACCCAAAATCACCTTGTGTTGTCCAGTAAACTTAAAATGGCTACCCCATGAAAGCAAGAAATAAGCAACAAATTAGTTGCTTTCTCTCCCTTCTCTCCTCCCTTCCACCTCACTCACTCCCTTTCCCCTTTCCTGCTTTCTCTTCTTCACACCCGAGCTTAAGTATAAAGTAGATCTCATCAGTCTTTGTTTGTCTTGCTCTAAATGTCCTCAATACGGTATGTGAGTCCATTTTCTGTTATAATAAAATACCTGAAGCTGTCTAAGACAAAAGAGATCCATTTATCCCACAGTTCTGGAAGTTCAGGGCCTGACTCTGGAACTGACTGGTGGTGGGCTCATGGCAGGTGGGATCTCAATGGTGAGAGCAAGCATGAGGAGGTGAGCAAAGGCTGAACCTGGGAACCGGACAGCATGAGGAGCCATTAATGAGCTCCCGCTAGGTCCCCCTTTTCGAAGGTCCCCCCATCTCTTAATGAACTATGCTGGGTGCCAACTTCCCCAGACAGCCACTCCTGAGGACACTAGGGTGTGTGCTAACTGTGGCGGACAAGTGTGGGGGAAGTTTTGGTTATTTTATGTAGATATGTTTTGGTTGTTACACCACACGGGATGCAGGGATGCTTTATCCATAGCTGCTAACGGCCTTGTGAGCAGTGAATGATCTTTGTTAGCTGATAATCAGCCTTGTGAGAGGGACCTGATCCTTGCCAGCAGGAAACTGCCTCGTGCAGGGGACATGGTTTTTGCCAGCTCAAAAACATCCTGGTGTGGGCCTGAGAAGGTATATATAGAGCTGAGAGAGAGAGAGAGAGAGAGAGAGAGAGAGAGAGAGAGAGAGATATGCTGAGCTTCAAGACATTCCTGGAAAGAAATGCTTTGGAGAAGGCTTCAAGGAAGTTGCTGCCACCCCTACTGCTGCTGGTGGTCCTTCTTGCTACTTCTGCTATTGCTGGGTTGCTGGGTTGCTGTGTTGCTGGGCTTTTGAAATCCTGATGACGAGGAGTGGAATCGCCCCACGGAAGTACGTCTAAAGAGGTCTACATTCCCTGTCCATACTAACCACCTTTCTCTCCTACCTAGGTCTGGTTTGGGGGTTGGAAGGGAGGTAGAGGCTTACGGAAACCCAAATAAAGTTTAAAAATCAAGGCCTACAGACAATCATTAATCTTAATGTAAGTTGTGCTCAAGCGTAAAGCAACAAATATCCAACAAGTACATGTCAGGTTTCAGGCCTTCGCAAGGCGTGGCACTGTTGGGATTCAGACATTTTTCCAGCTCAAGATCTGACTCAAGAGCTCTGAAACATGCGGGGCTCCGGCTTTGAGCCGGATGGCTTCTAAGGAGCTGGGAGGCGGGGACACTGCTGCTGCTCCGTTGGAGTGAGCAATGCTGCGGCTGTCCTGCTCAGAACTGTCCATCGGGGGAGCAGGAAGCCCCTCTTACTGAGTGGACGGAACTCTGCTATTTTTGTTACCAGGCCCTGAGTCTGGAGAGGTGGCCCTGTGAGTTCTGTGATTAACAGTGCCTACTGTTCTCACGGAGAAGCCTGGGGCAGTTCTCAGCACCTGCATGGCTGTCCACAGCAGCTGTAGCTTCAGCTCCGTGGGATCCAGTGCCTTCCTTTGGACTCTGCAGTTACCAGTCATACGTGTGGTACATATACATACCTGTAGGCAAACATTTACAGACACACATACACACACACATTTTAATATATAATTAAATAAGAGCTGGCTGAACCCAAGGTACACCATGAAAGTCAAACAATGAACAAAACCAGGAAAATGTGGATCAAAAGGAAGGAAAAGAAAGGAATACAACAAGAGGGAGGGGTGAGCTTTGGAGCCAGTGCACGGCGTCAGAGCCTGGGCCCCACTGGTCTCTGGCTGCCCGCATGACCCTGGGAACTGCTGCAGCCGTTCTGTGGTGTAGTTCTAAAGTCAGTGGGAGGATGTGCAGGTATCTCCTGGCAGGGTGATTAGATTAGTGATAACACGTGTGAGCTGCCAGCTCAGGGCCTGGCATCTGGTAATGCTCCATGTGTGGAAACTGCCATGTCTGTTTAAGATCACTGGAGGTTTGTGTAACGTTGGGCCTGTCTCTGTTGAGAATTAAACGGAGGACCTCCAACAGTAAGAAGTAATTTCTTAAATCACAATCAGCCACCAGCAGAGCCACACTTCCTGAGCTCCCCCCTCGGCCACTCGAGTGCTCTGGACCTGAGGGAGCTCCTCGAAGCTTGCTTTTCCAACAACGATGAAAGAAACAAAAATGGAAATAATAAAAAAGAGCACTGAGCATGCTTATTTCTTTAAAGCACTAGGCACGGGCTCCATGGAGAGAGAAATAAAATCACAACTTGTTTCTGCTAAAAGCAAACTGTAAATGAACATGCTGGCTGGCTGTCACCCAGGGTTAGCCATCTAAGCGGGGGACAGTAGTTAAGGCAGTCCCAGTTGCTATAACAAAACTCCAGAAGCTCAGCGCTTAACACATGTTTCCATGGTATTCACATCAGGTTCAGCAAGCTAGGCCTCCACACGGTGGGGGAAAGAATCCTCCCCGGAGCCATTCAAGTCCCCAGTGACTACGTCTTTGTCAGCTCTAGGGCTACCTGGGCATCAACATCCCATCTGAAAATGTGACAAGGGGGATAGGACTGAATGTTTTCTGGAGCTTGAAAGGCCAAGTCTCATTTCTACATTTACCCTTCATGAGCTAAAATTTAGCCATGGCTAACTGCACAGGGGACAGGGGGATGTCTCTCTGCTTGCTCAGATGGAAATGTAAATGCACTGTCAGAGCTCCAACCAGCTTCCACTACCTAGGGCATGAGCAGATTCCAGAGCAGAGCCAACATCAACGCTACTTGTCTCTGCCCTCACAGCTGAAACCTATGAGTATAGTTCCCAGGTTCGTGGAGCCACAAACAAGGCTCTCATAGCACGGTAATAAAACAGCACAAGGAGATGCAAGGGGGAAAAGACAACAAGGGTCAAAAACAGGAAAATCAAATTTATGTAGAGTTTAAAAAGTAGTTTGCTCTATCAAGACTCAAGATGAGGCCCTTGTAACCGCAGAGCTACAACAGGCAGATTCTGCTGCGTTTAGACAGAGTTAAGCTTAAGCCAGGCCTTCTGCCTGTGCAAAGCAATGCTGTTTGGTTGATTGTTTTGGTGCTTTGATTCTTGGATGTTGTGGCTTAAGTCCATATCCCAAATAATATCCCTAGTGATGATTGTATCTTGTGGTAGGGCTCAGATCTTAGCGCCTCTAAGGTGGCATCAGAACCAAGTACCCTGCACCCTGCCCACCTGCTCTCCCACAGCCCATGCCTGTGGGCTCAGTGGTGCTTCCAAGGACTGTCACAGGCCACACCCTTCCACCTTCCTGCAAACACTCTGCTCTGGAGCTAGCAAGGTGGCTCAGTGGGGAAGAGTGTGGAAGCCTGAAGGCCTGGGATTGCAACTGGAGCGCCACCTAGAAGACTTAGTGTAGTTCCACTCAGCTTACACTTCCCGTCCCCCAGAACTGTTAGGGACTGACACAGGGAAGTCACTAGGGTTTCCTGGACAGCTGGCCTAGGTAAAAAAACAGTGAGCTTCTGGTTCAGTGAGGCACTCTGCCTCAAAAGAATATGGTGGACAGTGACAGAGCAAGGACACCGACAGCCTCCTCTGGCCTCCAAAGGTACATACATTGGTGTAAATACACCATTTATAACACACACACACAATGATGGCTTCTGTGTTATTCATCTTGTTAGAATGCTTTTGAAATCTGCTTTTTGGAGTTTCTTATGCCTCTACCACCCTCTCCACCCCAATCCCCAACACGGCAACACCAGGTACGAGAGAAAGAAAGGTAGTGGAGAGAGAGATGGGCCATAGTTCTCTTTGGCTACTTCCTGCTGGTTAGGGTAGTCAGGTTCCTTGCGGAAAGTCCAATCCTTGTTTCAGGAGATCTCCAATTTCTTCTCAAACCACAACAACAGCAACAGGAGCATCGGCGGGGGGACGAGAGTGGGGGTGTGGGGGGTGTGGGGGTGGTGGCAGCCTTCTTCTTTCTTGAGCACCCCCCTCTCTCTCTGGGCTCTAGCATTCATTCCCTCTCAAGAGTCCCCAGATTTAACTATCCACAGCTGGCAAAGACCACACCCCTCTCAGAGCCAGCCTAAGACAAATAGTCAGCTGCTGTGAACAATCTGAAGCAGCCCCATATCCCACACCTGGGATTAAAACAAAAACACGTTTACATAACTGAGTTTTTAAAGAAACCAAAACTCCTACTACACCACCGATTTAAAAAGACATTTTGTGGGGGACCTCCAAATTTAGGTACACCATTAGAAACTGTTACTATTTCTAAGCTCCCAGTGCCTGTGGGTACTAGCCTTCACTAACAACAATGATTTTTCTCCTAGAAACCAGGGAATATCATCTGTTCTATTTATCCAAACAGTTGGATTTTCCCCACTTTAGCATCAAATTCGTTAGCTCTGGTGACACACCAAGACCTCATCCTCTTATTCTTTCTGCCCCACCCTCCTCTTACACTTACTTTGTAAGTATCCTAGGAAAGCAGTGTGTGTTTCCACTGTGCCCTCATTGGAATCCTCCTCTGTGTCTGTATGGATCCCGTGACCACAGCCTCCTGACCTGTTCTGCACTGGCTGCTGCTTGTAATCTTCCCAGTTCTTGCACCACCCGGCATACTGTGCAATTCTAAACATACTCTTGGTCCTTTTCTTCTTTGCAGCATCTGAGACTACCGATGTCCTTCTCCTGGTCACTGAAGGTGACTCCCTTCTTGTTCTCTGATTCCATTTTTGGACATTCTTCTCAGTTTCTTCCCAAACCCCTTCTCTTCTCTCTACCCCTTAGCTGCAGGTAGCCTCATGTGCTTTGCATATACTGAACAGCATCCCAAGGCTCAGCCACGCTCACTCAGGCTTGCGCGGCCTCCTGTGAAGTGATGGTTCTCTGAGATGGGTCACAAGACTCATCCCCTCTTGGGGTTCTCGTCCTGCACACCTTCCCCAGGCCTGTCTCTTGCATTGGGTCCAGCCTGCGTGTCTCCTGTGTCTTTCACCACACCCAGAATTCCCCACAATGGCTTCCCACTGCAGGGTGGATAAACCGTGGTCTTCAAGGCTCCAAAGGACTGTGCTTCTACCTGCTCGGCTTTACTCCTCCCTTCACCACAGACTACTCAGGCTGCTCTGGCCTTCTTGCTGCCCCTGCAGTGAATTGCAGATGCTTTTTCCAGGGGCTGTGCTGGTGTTGGTCTCTCTGCCCCGACTTGCTATTGTCCTAGATCGGATAGCCACAAGCTCTAACTCCCTTCCTCACTTGGCTCTAGTTTCTGCTGAAATATCAGCTGCTCACAGAAGCTCCTCTGATCAGCCTACCCACACCAGTACCCCTGTCACCCTTTGTCCTGCTCCGCTTTATTCTTCTTCAAAGCCCTCACTACCACCTGCTGTGGCTGTTGGTTGCCAGGCTGCCCTTCCTGGAACACGCTTCTACGTTTGGCTGACTCCTTCTCAGCACCCAGAACAAAGCTTGGGACACAGTACGAGCTCACTAAATCATGGAACAACCTCTGTTTGTTGCTCATCTTCAAACTGTTCTTCCTCCAGAATTTTAAGTAAAGGATACAGGACTCATATACACACACAGGCATCAACTCCCTCCCCCTGCTGCTTCTGTCTGGACGTCGGCACTCTGGACAAAGCCCCCCGAGGATCTTCTCCCAGCCTTCTGCTTCCCTCTACTAGAGTCCCCACTGTCCATGGCACCGGCTTAGAGCTTATCTCTCAACATGGCATCTGCTGCTGCCTCATCTCTCTTGCACATTTTATTTCAGGCTCCTGCCGTTGCTTTAGTGCTGGGCCAGCTGTTTGTGCCTTTCTACCCACAGTCACCCTCCAGGTGGCTCAGCATTTCTCACCAATTCATCTCCCACTATCCCGAGCCTTGGCTCAAATGCTACAGCACCCTCTGACTCCTCCAGGCTCATCTTGGGTTCCTTCTTGATATTGCTCTACGCTAGTCAAAATTCCATTCAATCAGGCATCATGGCTGCCTCCTCGTCTGTGTCTCCTCCATCTCTAAGCTCATTGATAGTGGGGTGTGTAGCCAACTTATTGGGCCCAGCGTGCTACCTGCTACATTTAGGTAGCAGATAAATATTTCTTTGATGAATAATTACTTTTCCTACCCTGGGTTGTCCAATTTTCACTTGTTGTTTTGTTTTATAGCAGATTTCTAATTATTCCAATTCTCAGGGTCTATATAGTGCTACCAATGAGATTGCTGTGGCTGTGTTTATGATTCCCCTTAAGGACTTAGTTCTATAAAGTCCCAGGACCCTAAATGTCTGGGAAAGTTTTTTAATTAGCCAATTGTTAAGAACTAAGATAAAATTAATGTAAGATTTGTTTCCAAATGTACAATTCAGTGGGGTTTTAAATTTTAAGTTTTAAAATTTTGATATTTTAAACCAATACCATGTAATTCTAAAATATCTTTGTAATTTTAATAATAAGCCCATATTCATTAGTTGTCATTACTCATTACCTTTGTCCTCCAACCCTTGGAAACACCCAACTACTTCCTCATCTTTATTCATTTGTCTCTTCTGCATATTTTCTATCAACAGAGTTATACAAGACACAGCTCTTGTGCCTGGCTTTTATTGCTTAACACAGTGTTTTCAAGGCTTATCTTTGTGATAGCATGTATCAGAACTTTCTGTATGACCGAATGGGTGGGGGGGGGGAAGAAGAGGGAGGAATAGAAGGAGGGAGAGAAAGGGGAGACATACAGAACAACTGGGTGTAGGAAAGGTGACTCCACCAAGTCTTCTGAAGCTAGGCAGGGCATGAATTCACCCTTCCTACACCTAGTTGTTCTGTATGGACCCCAGGTCTTCCTAAATCCTGTCCTTCACTCTGGCTTTGATTCTGTAAGGCGGTTCTGAGGCTCAGAAAACTCTGAGCAGCCACTCATGATTATCCCAAATGGGACCTGCCAGACAAAGGATCATTTAAAGTTGTCTTACCATGAATGACCTATCACAAAATAGAACAGAATGTGGCAGCTAAGTCTTAACTGAGTATGCTCTGTGTATCTGACAACCACAAAGAACATTTCCACGAAGAAGCTGAAAATGCTTCTGTAAAAATCGGCAGAAAGGAAGGGCCGACGTGAGTCTGCAGTGTCTAGACTGGGAGGGGCTAACACACGTACTCATGTTTATGGGGAGGGAGGGTCTGACCCATGGCCAGGCACAGAGCCCTCCTCCAAGCTTCCATGGTCACAGCAGTGCTTCTGTCTCCTTCGGAGCCTCTGGGTCTCTTCTTGAATCCCCCAGAGCTCGCCACCGTGCCTCACACATTGCAGGTGTTCAGTAAGATGTTAACTGCAGTGAAACATTTTCTATGCTTGGTCAAACACACAGGTCACACAGCAGGCTTTATGGAAAATGCTAGGTGTGGGGCGCTTTGAAAACAACCAAAAGGGAAGTGAGCAAGGGATTGAAGAGATCGTGAAAAAGCAAGTCATTACTCTTGAACCATGGTATCATCTCTGTTCCACCCACCTGCCTACCAACCGTATTTGTCAGGGTCCCGGCGGGAAACAGATGGTTCACCAGCATTGAATGAAGAGACTATTTACAGAGGAAGGGGCAGCAGTCACAGGACATGGAACAAAGGCCCCGGGACCAGCAGTGTGAGATGTTCTAACTCTCCTGGAGCCTGAAGGAAAAGGGTCAAAGCAAGCCGGTCAGAAGCTAAAGTCTGGACATTGGAGAGGGCTGTGTAAGCAGCTTGTTGCCATGGCCATAGAAAGGGCCAATGAGACAGAGCATGCTGCTCGGAGGAGCACATATGCCCAGAGGAACAGGAAAACATGAGCAAGATGAAAAGTGACCTGTATGGGGAAAAATTATGAAACAAATCAAAACTAGTTAAAGCATCTCTGTGGGTTGTCTGAATTTTATGATTTTTGTTAAAAATGTGTTTTTATTGATTCAGCCGTAAAATGGTTATTTAGTTTTTATATTCTTGTCACTGAGCATAGATAAAAGGATTGTCACTGAGCATAGATAAAAAGATGGGCAAGACACCCTTACTGCTTTTATGAAGCTGACAGTGGATGGTGGTGAGCAGGAACACCCAGACAACAGTCCAGTGTGGGCGTGAGCATCAGTCTCTGTTCTCGACCTGGTTAGCCGGAGAGCTGCCTGGGAGAGCAGTCTCTGTGGGTAGTGCCGTGGGTGATAGAGCGTGCAGGCCTCGTTCTAAGCAGTGAGTGGGTGATAGAGCGTGCAGGCCTCGTTCTAAGCAGTGAGTGGGTGATAGAGCGTGCAGGCCTCTAAACAATGGGTTCCAGACTTGAATGGCTACATGGAGGTGGTGGCATTTAGAAGGTGAGCCCAACTAGAGGAAGTGGCCCCTGGGGAATGTGGCAGCAGATACTTTTCCATCTTTTAGCCACGATGTTATGCCCCACTCCAGCCCAGAAATAATGAAAGCAGGACATGTGGATAAGACCTATGAA
>REGO01000292.1:1264970-1283273 GCA_010120015.1 Rhombomys opimus | reverse complement strand
AGAAAGGAATACAACAAGAGGGAGGGGTGAGCTTTGGAGCCAGTGCACAGCGTCAGAGCCTGGGCCCCACTGGTCTCTGGCTGCCCGCGTGACCCTGGGAACTGCTGCAGCCGTTCTGTGGTGTAGTTCTAAAGTCAGTGGGAGGATGTGCAGGTATCTCCTGGCAGGGTGATTAGATTAGTGATAACACGTGTGAGCTGCCAGCTCAGGGCCTGGCATCTGGTAATGCTCCATGTGTGGAAACTGCCATGTCTGTTTAAGATCACTGGAGGTTTGTGTAACGTTGGGCCTGTCTCTGTTGAGAATTAAACGGAGGACCTCCAACAGTAAGAAGTAATTTCTTAAATCACAATCAGCCACCAGCAGAGCCACACTTCCTGAGCTCCCCCCTCGGCCACTCGAGTGCTCTGGACCTGAGGGAGCTCCTCGAAGCTTGCTTTTCCAACAACGATGAAAGAAACAAAAATGGAAATAATAAAAAAGAGCACTGAGCATGCTTATTTCTTTAAAGCACTAGGCACGGGCTCCATGGAGAGAGAAATAAAATCACAACTTGTTTCTGCTAAAAGCAAACTGTAAATGAACATGCTGGCTGGCTGTCACCCAGGGTTAGCCATCTAAGCGGGGGACAGTAGTTAAGGCAGTCCCAGTTGCTATAACAAAACTCCAGAAGCTCAGCGCTTAACACATGTTTCCATGGTATTCACATCAGGTTCAGCAAGCTAGGCCTCCACACGGTGGGGGAAAGAATCCTCCCCGGAGCCATTCAAGTCCCCAGTGACTACGTCTTTGTCAGCTCTAGGGCTACCTGGGCATCAACATCCCATCTGAAAATGTGACAAGGGGGATAGGACTGAATGTTTTCTGGAGCTTGAAAGGCCAAGTCTCATTTCTACATTTACCCTTCATGAGCTAAAATTTAGCCATGGCTAACTGCACAGGGGACAGGGGGATGTCTCTCTGCTTGCTCAGATGGAAATGTAAATGCACTGTCAGAGCTCCAACCAGCTTCCACTACCTAGGGCATGAGCAGATTCCAGAGCAGAGCCAACATCAACGCTACTTGTCTCTGCCCTCACAGCTGAAACCTATGAGTATAGTTCCCAGGTTCGTGGAGCCACAAACAAGGCTCTCATAGCACGGTAATAAAACAGCACAAGGAGATGCAAGGGGGAAAAGACAACAAGGGTCAAAAACAGGAAAATCAAATTTATGTAGAGTTTAAAAAGTAGTTTGCTCTATCAAGACTCAAGATGAGGCCCTTGTAACCGCAGAGCTACAACAGGCAGATTCTGCTGCGTTTAGACAGAGTTAAGCTTAAGCCAGGCCTTCTGCCTGTGCAAAGCAATGCTGTTTGGTTGATTGTTTTGGTGCTTTGATTCTTGGATGTTGTGGCTTAAGTCCATATCCCAAATAATATCCCTAGTGATGATTGTATCTTGTGGTAGGGCTCAGATCTTAGCGCCTCTAAGGTGGCATCAGAACCAAGTACCCTGCACCCTGCCCACCTGCTCTCCCACAGCCCATGCCTGTGGGCTCAGTGGTGCTTCCAAGGACTGTCACAGGCCACACCCTTCCACCTTCCTGCAAACACTCTGCTCTGGAGCTAGCAAGGTGGCTCAGTGGGGAAGAGTGTGGAAGCCTGAAGGCCTGGGATTGCAACTGGAGCGCCACCTAGAAGACTTAGTGTAGTTCCACTCAGCTTACACTTCCCGTCCCCCAGAACTGTTAGGGACTGACACAGGGAAGTCACTAGGGTTTCCTGGACAGCTGGCCTAGGTAAAAAAACAGTGAGCTTCTGGTTCAGTGAGGCACTCTGCCTCAAAAGAATATGGTGGACAGTGACAGAGCAAGGACACCGACAGCCTCCTCTGGCCTCCAAAGGTACATACATTGGTGTAAATACACCATTTATAACACACACACACAATGATGGCTTCTGTGTTATTCATCTTGTTAGAATGCTTTTGAAATCTGCTTTTTGGAGTTTCTTATGCCTCTACCACCCTCTCCACCCCAATCCCCAACACGGCAACACCAGGTACGAGAGAAAGAAAGGTAGTGGAGAGAGAGATGGGCCATAGTTCTCTTTGGCTACTTCCTGCTGGTTAGGGTAGTCAGGTTCCTTGCGGAAAGTCCAATCCTTGTTTCAGGAGATCTCCAATTTCTTCTCAAACCACAACAACAGCAACAGGAGCATCGGCGGGGGGACGAGAGTGGGGGTGTGGGGGGTGTGGGGGTGGTGGCAGCCTTCTTCTTTCTTGAGCACCCCCCTCTCTCTCTGGGCTCTAGCATTCATTCCCTCTCAAGAGTCCCCAGATTTAACTATCCACAGCTGGCAAAGACCACACCCCTCTCAGAGCCAGCCTAAGACAAATAGTCAGCTGCTGTGAACAATCTGAAGCAGCCCCATATCCCACACCTGGGATTAAAACAAAAACACGTTTACATAACTGAGTTTTTAAAGAAACCAAAACTCCTACTACACCACCGATTTAAAAAGACATTTTGTGGGGGACCTCCAAATTTAGGTACACCATTAGAAACTGTTACTATTTCTAAGCTCCCAGTGCCTGTGGGTACTAGCCTTCACTAACAACAATGATTTTTCTCCTAGAAACCAGGGAATATCATCTGTTCTATTTATCCAAACAGTTGGATTTTCCCCACTTTAGCATCAAATTCGTTAGCTCTGGTGACACACCAAGACCTCATCCTCTTATTCTTTCTGCCCCACCCTCCTCTTACACTTACTTTGTAAGTATCCTAGGAAAGCAGTGTGTGTTTCCACTGTGCCCTCATTGGAATCCTCCTCTGTGTCTGTATGGATCCCGTGACCACAGCCTCCTGACCTGTTCTGCACTGGCTGCTGCTTGTAATCTTCCCAGTTCTTGCACCACCCGGCATACTGTGCAATTCTAAACATACTCTTGGTCCTTTTCTTCTTTGCAGCATCTGAGACTACCGATGTCCTTCTCCTGGTCACTGAAGGTGACTCCCTTCTTGTTCTCTGATTCCATTTTTGGACATTCTTCTCAGTTTCTTCCCAAACCCCTTCTCTTCTCTCTACCCCTTAGCTGCAGGTAGCCTCATGTGCTTTGCATATACTGAACAGCATCCCAAGGCTCAGCCACGCTCACTCAGGCTTGCGCGGCCTCCTGTGAAGTGATGGTTCTCTGAGATGGGTCACAAGACTCATCCCCTCTTGGGGTTCTCGTCCTGCACACCTTCCCCAGGCCTGTCTCTTGCATTGGGTCCAGCCTGCGTGTCTCCTGTGTCTTTCACCACACCCAGAATTCCCCACAATGGCTTCCCACTGCAGGGTGGATAAACCGTGGTCTTCAAGGCTCCAAAGGACTGTGCTTCTACCTGCTCGGCTTTACTCCTCCCTTCACCACAGACTACTCAGGCTGCTCTGGCCTTCTTGCTGCCCCTGCAGTGAATTGCAGATGCTTTTTCCAGGGGCTGTGCTGGTGTTGGTCTCTCTGCCCCGACTTGCTATTGTCCTAGATCGGATAGCCACAAGCTCTAACTCCCTTCCTCACTTGGCTCTAGTTTCTGCTGAAATATCAGCTGCTCACAGAAGCTCCTCTGATCAGCCTACCCACACCAGTACCCCTGTCACCCTTTGTCCTGCTCCGCTTTATTCTTCTTCAAAGCCCTCACTACCACCTGCTGTGGCTGTTGGTTGCCAGGCTGCCCTTCCTGGAACACGCTTCTACGTTTGGCTGACTCCTTCTCAGCACCCAGAACAAAGCTTGGGACACAGTACGAGCTCACTAAATCATGGAACAACCTCTGTTTGTTGCTCATCTTCAAACTGTTCTTCCTCCAGAATTTTAAGTAAAGGATACAGGACTCATATACACACACAGGCATCAACTCCCTCCCCCTGCTGCTTCTGTCTGGACGTCGGCACTCTGGACAAAGCCCCCCGAGGATCTTCTCCCAGCCTTCTGCTTCCCTCTACTAGAGTCCCCACTGTCCATGGCACCGGCTTAGAGCTTATCTCTCAACATGGCATCTGCTGCTGCCTCATCTCTCTTGCACATTTTATTTCAGGCTCCTGCCGTTGCTTTAGTGCTGGGCCAGCTGTTTGTGCCTTTCTACCCACAGTCACCCTCCAGGTGGCTCAGCATTTCTCACCAATTCATCTCCCACTATCCCGAGCCTTGGCTCAAATGCTACAGCACCCTCTGACTCCTCCAGGCTCATCTTGGGTTCCTTCTTGATATTGCTCTACGCTAGTCAAAATTCCATTCAATCAGGCATCATGGCTGCCTCCTCGTCTGTGTCTCCTCCATCTCTAAGCTCATTGATAGTGGGGTGTGTAGCCAACTTATTGGGCCCAGCGTGCTACCTGCTACATTTAGGTAGCAGATAAATATTTCTTTGATGAATAATTACTTTTCCTACCCTGGGTTGTCCAATTTTCACTTGTTGTTTTGTTTTATAGCAGATTTCTAATTATTCCAATTCTCAGGGTCTATATAGTGCTACCAATGAGATTGCTGTGGCTGTGTTTATGATTCCCCTTAAGGACTTAGTTCTATAAAGTCCCAGGACCCTAAATGTCTGGGAAAGTTTTTTAATTAGCCAATTGTTAAGAACTAAGATAAAATTAATGTAAGATTTGTTTCCAAATGTACAATTCAGTGGGGTTTTAAATTTTAAGTTTTAAAATTTTGATATTTTAAACCAATACCATGTAATTCTAAAATATCTTTGTAATTTTAATAATAAGCCCATATTCATTAGTTGTCATTACTCATTACCTTTGTCCTCCAACCCTTGGAAACACCCAACTACTTCCTCATCTTTATTCATTTGTCTCTTCTGCATATTTTCTATCAACAGAGTTATACAAGACACAGCTCTTGTGCCTGGCTTTTATTGCTTAACACAGTGTTTTCAAGGCTTATCTTTGTGATAGCATGTATCAGAACTTTCTGTATGACCGAATGGGTGGGGGGGGGGAAGAAGAGGGAGGAATAGAAGGAGGGAGAGAAAGGGGAGACATACAGAACAACTGGGTGTAGGAAAGGTGACTCCACCAAGTCTTCTGAAGCTAGGCAGGGCATGAATTCACCCTTCCTACACCTAGTTGTTCTGTATGGACCCCAGGTCTTCCTAAATCCTGTCCTTCACTCTGGCTTTGATTCTGTAAGGCGGTTCTGAGGCTCAGAAAACTCTGAGCAGCCACTCATGATTATCCCAAATGGGACCTGCCAGACAAAGGATCATTTAAAGTTGTCTTACCATGAATGACCTATCACAAAATAGAACAGAATGTGGCAGCTAAGTCTTAACTGAGTATGCTCTGTGTATCTGACAACCACAAAGAACATTTCCACGAAGAAGCTGAAAATGCTTCTGTAAAAATCGGCAGAAAGGAAGGGCCGACGTGAGTCTGCAGTGTCTAGACTGGGAGGGGCTAACACACGTACTCATGTTTATGGGGAGGGAGGGTCTGACCCATGGCCAGGCACAGAGCCCTCCTCCAAGCTTCCATGGTCACAGCAGTGCTTCTGTCTCCTTCGGAGCCTCTGGGTCTCTTCTTGAATCCCCCAGAGCTCGCCACCGTGCCTCACACATTGCAGGTGTTCAGTAAGATGTTAACTGCAGTGAAACATTTTCTATGCTTGGTCAAACACACAGGTCACACAGCAGGCTTTATGGAAAATGCTAGGTGTGGGGCGCTTTGAAAACAACCAAAAGGGAAGTGAGCAAGGGATTGAAGAGATCGTGAAAAAGCAAGTCATTACTCTTGAACCATGGTATCATCTCTGTTCCACCCACCTGCCTACCAACCGTATTTGTCAGGGTCCCGGCGGGAAACAGATGGTTCACCAGCATTGAATGAAGAGACTATTTACAAAGGAAGGGGCAGCAGTCACAGGACATGGAACAAAGGCCCCGGGACCAGCAGTGTGAGATGTTCTAACTCTCCTGGAGCCTGAAGGAAAAGGGTCAAAGCAAGCCGGTCAGAAGCTAAAGTCTGGACATTGGAGAGGGCTGTGTAAGCAGCTTGTTGCCATGGCCATAGAAAGGGCCAATGAGACAGAGCATGCTGCTCGGAGGAGCACATATGCCCAGAGGAACAGGAAAACATGAGCAAGATGAAAAGTGACCTGTATGGGGAAAAATTATGAAACAAATCAAAACTAGTTAAAGCATCTCTGTGGGTTGTCTGAATTTTATGATTTTTGTTAAAAATGTGTTTTTATTGATTCAGCCGTAAAATGGTTATTTAGTTTTTATATTCTTGTCACTGAGCATAGATAAAAGGATTGTCACTGAGCATAGATAAAAAGATGGGCAAGACACCCTTACTGCTTTTATGAAGCTGACAGTGGATGGTGGTGAGCAGGAACACCCAGACAACAGTCCAGTGTGGGCGTGAGCGTCAGTCTCTGTTCTCGACCTGGTTAGCCGGAGAGCTGCCTGGGAGAGCAGTCTCTGTGGGTAGTGCCGTGGGTGATAGAGCGTGCAGGCCTCGTTCTAAACAGTGAGTGGGTGATAGAGCATGCAGGCCTCGTTCTAAGCAGCGAGTGGGTGATAGAGCGTGCAGGCCTCGTTCTAAGCAGTGAGTGGGTGATAGAGCGTGCAGGCCTCGTTCTAAACAGTGAGTGGGTGATAGAGCATGCAGGCCTCGTTCTAAGCAGTGAGTGGGTGATAGAGCGTGCAGGCCTCTAAACAATGGGTTCCAGACTTGAATGGCTACATGGAGGTGGTGGCATTTAGAAGGTGAGCCCAACTAGAGGAAGTGGCCCCTGGGGAATGTGGCAGCAGATATTTTTCCATCTTTTAGCCACGATGTTATGCCCCACTCCAGCCCAGAAATAATGAAAGCAGGACATGTGGATAAGGCCTATGAAACCAGGAGCCCAAACGAATATTTCTCTTTCAAGTTGTTGTTCTTAGATAACGTGTCACTACGATGAAAAACACTAATGTAAGGTGTGGGCCGGGGGGTGTCCAGTCCGTGAGGTGATTATCCCAGGCAAGGTGATGTCAAGGTTTTTAGAAGTGACTTGGGACAGAAATTTAGGGAAGTTGGAGACTTAGGCCACAGAAGCTCTAGAATGCTTTAAGTACAGCTTACTTTTGGCCACTCTGCTAGAAGCTCCAAAGTCCAGAATGCTGCCGGGAATATGGGCACCAAAGGTTGTGCACACAGGGTTTCAGATGGACACAGAGGCTCTGCTGAGACCAGACTAGAGGCCATGCAGGTTACAAGTTGGATGAGTCTGTCTGAGACTGTGCTAGGTGGCTTAACTGTGACAGACTAACCTGTCCGGTGGGACAAACGGCCAGGCAGTTTCACGTTCAGACAATAGCATTGTTCTTGCTACTGCATTTTTACCTAGGTTTACAGTAGAAATAAGGAGCAAAAACCCCGAGCAGAAAGATGTGGAAACATGCAGTGTGGTCAGGAAAGGAGTCAGCTGGAAGTTACAGCTTTATTGGAGTTCCAGGAACCGAGAGGTGGCAGAACCATGGCCTGGATGCTGAGGACTGCGTAATGAGCCAGATGTGGGGTGTAGGCCATCTTAGAGGACAGGGAGGATGCCGCCAGCAGGCTGGAGGGGCGCTGCCCAACCCTTCGGAATTCACGTAATAACACACACTCTAGGGGTTCATGTGTGCCCTAAGGGTCTTGCTTCAGTCCTGTTCCTCTATTCTGTGCCTTTTAGGAATCACATTTAATCTGACCCCATGAAGCTCCAAAGTCAGAACAGTTCCAGAATCAAAAGTTTAAGGCCAAAGCTTCCTTTGAGACCAAAGGCAAACTCTTGGCAGTGATCCCCTGCAAAATGTCTAAAAGCGAATCATGCACTTTCAAGATGCGATGGTACAGATGGACACATTCCAGGAGGCAGAGAACCAAGGGGCAGCTGGGTAGCATACCAGGAGAAATGGCGATCTCCGTCGGAGGCTGGAGCCGCACTACCGTGGTCTCGGCAGTGCCCATCCTGTGTATGGACTGAGAAGCAAGACTGTGATCCAGACTGGCTTCTGCTCCTGCTGGTGGCTGACAACCTCTGTTCTTAGTTTGTAGAGCGTTACCCCTCCTCTACATTCCTTACATGAGATTCTCCCTATGTGAGGGTTTGTGTGCAAAATGTACCCATTTTATAGGGCACCAGGCATATTGGATTAGGGACTCCCTTACTCCATGTATGGCCTCATGTTAGTGAATTACATCAATAATGCTTTTCTTTCCAAATAAAGCCACACCCAGGGACTTAGTGACCAGCAATCAAACAAACCAATTTTAGGCACAAAACTCAACCTATAAACTCAGGAGCTAAAAGCATTCACGAGAGTGAAGAAGCCATCACAAGATAAAGAAAAGTACGGCACGTGAAAAGACAAATAGGCAGGAGAAGGATGCTCCCTCCGGCAGGCCTGAGGGAGATAAGAGACGGCACAGGCCATCGATGCCACAGGAACCTGAAGCTGACAGACACGTTTAGCATCTGTGGTCCAGAGGACTTCGGTCAATGGGATGTTAGGTCAGGAAATAGAGTATGAGTAGAGATAGGAGGAGCTAAGGAAGTCCCCTAGAGTCATGTAAGGGAGCTCTTTGGGGAGATATGGAGGCTGAGTGGCACAGGAGCTGGGATAAGAAGGTCCCGTATCCTGCAGGGAAGCCATGGTGCCTTTATCAGGGTGGATGGTGGGGAAGGGGCGGTGCCATGGGAGCGCTAGGGACAAAGCGCAAAGCTGGAAGGAACCGGGAGGTATTCGCTCGTCCCAGGAGAGAGGAGAGGCTGTGAGGAGCGTGTGTGGAGTTGAGCAATATCATGGGGACACCAGCATGCTCACTGCAGGTAGGGAAAGAAGGGACAATTTCAGGCCAGCAGTGGGGAACAGGGAACACAGCACATGAAATTTAAGGGATCAGGATGCATCGATGGAAGTATGCATCAGTTCCTTTCCTCATTGCTGTGACCGAATCTCTGACCAAAAGCAACACACGGAGGAAAGAGTTACTTCAGCACAGCTTTAGGGTGTGTCTAGCATGGTGTGGACATCGTGGCTGGCAGACATCTTGCTCAGGTCTCAATAGGACAGAATAGGAGAGAAAGGGAGAAACACAAGCAACAAATTGCGAGTCCTTAGCCCAGAGACCTATGTCTTTGAGACCCTCCCCCCCCAAAGGTTCCCCAAAGTCCTCACCAGGAGCCGGGAACTAGATATTCAACTACATGAGCCCATGGGGGCCTTTCACATTCCAACATGCCACACCGCCTGATAAGCTCGTGGCCACCTCCTAATGCAAACCGCATTTGGCCCACCTCAGACATCCCTACAGTCTTACTCTTCCAACACTGTTCAGAAGTCTCTGCTGAGACTCCGGAGATCTCTGTCTGTCTAAGGCTGAAATCAGCAAGACCAACAGCAAACCTTGAAGCTGCCCACCAAGCATCTTGGGCTCTTGGTCATCTCATTTAGGCTCCCACGGGCTTGGGTAGGCTTCGTCTCCAGCTCTGTTGCCCACGGCACATACATTCTCTCCTAAGACAGCCTAACATCACTCCTGCAGCCATTGTTGGTAATTCATCCCCACTGTCCCTCGCTCACTAATGTGGTTCAGACTTCACCGTCAGGGCTTCGTGCACGGCCATCTCAGGAGCTCCTGGCAGCAAATCTAGTCCCGCTGGACACTGCCTAGCTCGTGGAGCTTCTAGATCTTCGTGAAGCCTCTACGACCCCCTCACTCTTGCATTTGAGTATCTTCAAAAGTACCACGTGGATGGTGCCTGCTGGTAGCCTGAGGTAGACTGGTCGCAATCTATGTGACCTCCTGGCTGAGTCTGGGAAAACTTTCCATAGTAAAGCCTAGAGAAACAAACCCCTTAACGGCCATTTTCCAACAGAGCACTACAAAGGCTCTATTTCCTTAGATACTCTTCTTCTAATATTCTGGAGTATTTAATCCTCGTGTGTGTGTGTGTGTGTCTGTATTTGTGTGTGTCTGGCTCTTCCTCTTAAGATCCGTTTCCTGTTGTTCTAATGTTTCTTCTGAAAAGCAATGATTTGATGGTATTCTCACTCTTAGTCAGAGGAGCTCCCCGTTGGTGTTAATGCAGACTCAAAAGCAGACAAAGTGCTGAGAATGAGTGACTGTGAAGTGCTCAGCCCCAACAGAACATCACGCATCCCCCGGCTCAGAGAAGAGTGTGGAAGGAGCGGCAGAAAGACCCTCGGAGCTGGAGCGTGGAGGGGTGTTGGTTGTGCTCTTTTGGACAGGACGTGGCTGTCTACACAAGACTGGGCCTCCCAACAGTCCATAGTGGACGTGGTGATCCCATACAGCCTCACGCCTCCGTGAGAAGCTCTAGGCAGTGGCTGCTGAAGGAGGGAGAGTCATTTCCCTGGGGGTGTCACTGCTGATGCGCAGTCTATGCTCCAGTAACTAACCTACTCCCGAGCAAGCAGCCCAATTAAACCACAAACAAAGACAAGAAAATAGAAAGGGCACTCGCTGGAGAAGGAAGGTTTGACGGAAGTGGACAGTATTTAGGGGAGAATGGTGCTGATGTGATCAAGTGCTGTGTATATACATTCGTGAAAATGGGGAAGAATTGAAAACCTTTAAAGCACTTGATCTGTTCCCCAACTATGGACAGTTTGTCTGTGTCCATCCTGTTCTCAGAGGTTCACACTCTGTCCTCACCAAACTGCACATGCTCATATGTCTATGCTCCGTTTTCTCTTTCATTATGAAGCCAGGCAATGGCAGTAAGCAGTAACCATACCGCAGCCCGAAGGTTGTGCCGCCCCACATTTTATTCCATTACTCTTGAGTTCAGCCTCACACTGTCAGAAAACAGCCAGATTCTTTGTTAAAACATAAAGTGACCTCCAGCCTAACTCCTGATAGGATCCTTACTCTCCCCCGAGACTTCACAAGAATGTTTGCACTGCGCTCGCTCCTCTTAGCACTCTGATCTAGCTTCCACAAAGACTGCCTGTTAAACAAAGTTTCCAGATGGCTTCTATACCACCTGGCCCTAAGCTCATCCACATCCTTCCTGCAAACCAGTTCCAAAGGACAATGAACCACAAGGTCAGACGTATCCAACAAGCCCTGCTTCTGGCTACCAACTTTCCATATTACCTTTGCTTTCATGGTGATAAAATATCTGAAAGAAGGGAGGATTTGTGTTGGCTCATAGTTCAAGGGGATAAACTCCCTCATGGTGGAGAAGGCAGCTCCGTGGTGACAAGAACATGTGGCTGGAATTTTCCACCTCCTCGTGTGCCTGAGATTAGGAAGCAGAGAGACAGAGAGGCCTTGCTACGTAAAAGCCAATCCTCTGTGGTAGACTCCCTCCAGTTAGGCTCCGCCTCCTGAAGCTTACACAGTGTTCTAAGGCAACACCACTAGGTGAGGACCACGTGTGCAAACACTTGAGCCTTTGGAGGACGCTTCACACCCAAACTGTGACGGAGGTGATTCGGATCTCCAAAGACCGCATGATCTTAGCAACCTCAGTGCACCGTCAGGGACATTGTTGGCCAGCTCAGCCACAACAGTTTCAGCACTCGGTGACCAAGGGAAAGCTGATTATAAAGAACTGAGCCGGTATGCCGGCAGCAGGACAGGGAAGCCTAGATCCAGCTAGAGAGAGACAGCGGGGCAGGATCCAGCCCGGACACAGGCTAGTAGGAGAGGGAAGAACCTTCTGTGAAGTAGGCAGGAGTAGGGAATATGGCTCAGAAGCAGAGTACTTGCCTTTCTTACTCAAGACCCTGTTCAATCCCCGGTACGGCAAGAAGGCAAAAAAGTAGCTGGGTGTGACGGTGCACACCTTTGATTCCAGCACTTGAGAGGCAGAGGCAGGAGGATCGCTGTGATTTGGGGGCTAGCCTCGTCTACATAGTGAGTTTCAGACCACCTATGTCCACATAGTGAGACCTGTCTCAACTCAAACTAACTAACTAACCAGCTAACTAACTAAAAAGCCGGCAGAGGGGACAGCCACCTGAATGTGCCCGTTGGCATCAAGGGGCCAAAGGGTTGAACCTCTGAGGCTGAGAGTGAGGATGTGCTTGGATAAGGAGCTGCTTGGAGGTGGAAGCTGAGAAAACTGGGCCTGATGACCCTGAGGTTTGAGGCAAGCACATCTGCTGAGTGCGAGAGACATGCCAGAGCCTTAGGGAAGTGTCAGAGGATATAGAGCTCTCTTAGGCCAGGTCAAGAATAGACAGAGGGCATGGAAGACCCAGGTGAGGTGAAAGGTCATGAGCCTGTGGCAGCCTGGACTATACTCACAACTCAGCCCCAGCTTTGCAGAAGGACAAATGTAAATCTTGTGCCTGAGAACCACGTTGGATTTTGTGTAGTGAGTTTTAGGGTGGCTGAGGGGCCTGATGAAACCCCCTAATTCGGAAAAGAGAATGAAGGAAGAGCAACCTGTGGGAGCTAGAGAATGTGGGGGGCTCTGAGAACCAGTGACCAGACTGGACCTGTTCATTCTGCTTCCAATGTTACCCAGAGCGGGTTCCAACCTTGACGTGAAAGACAGCTACGTCACTCTGGAAACTACTTGAAGCAAAATGCAAAGTTGCCCTAGAGGGGTTGGTAGATAGTACATTTTGATCACTAATGGCTACAGGGATGGCTGCTGCTGTGAGAATAAAGGAAGCCCCTTCTCTTTTCCCTTATCTTCATCAGAATCCAGTGAGAAGTGTCAGGCAGTGAAGACGGGAGCTCTGCTGGTTAGCAGCCTGTTCCCATGAATAATGAAGCCCGGCTTGCAGGCGGAGGCTGTGGACAGAAAGCAGCATACAGAGGGTTCCCAGAGCGTCCGGCTGCACTTCCTGAGCTGGCTGAGGGGCGATCAATGGTGAGGCGTGCCTCAGTTGCCCAGATGCACCGTCCCACGCTGAGTGCCGGGAGACCACAGTTCTGACATGCAAAGCGAGCCTGAGACTCCTGTCAAGTCAACAGACAGGATGTTGGCTGTGAAGCAAACAGGCCTGCAAGCTGCTGGCAGCCGAATGTCAGGCTGCCAGAGCCAGGGCCAGCCACAGCGTGGGCACTGCCCCAAGAGCTCGGTAGCAATCTGTATTCCACTGCACACTCTCAGCCATGCCGCTGACCCCCCAGCCAGGCCGGCGAGCGAGGCCCGTGCCCAGGATGCAGACACGCTGCTGTGGCACAGCACACAGGCCCCTCTGTTCAGAAGTACCTCATGCATGAGAGAAAGGCCTGCAAAGAAATGTCGTCCACTCTCCAGCATGGGGGTGGGCTCGGAGGTCCACTCTCCAGCATGGGGGTGGGCTCATAGGGTCCACTCTCCAGCATGGAGGTGGGGGCTCAGAGGTCTTGCTGATAGCTACTTGGCTGCCTTGTATCTTAAACTGGAGCTTGAGAGGCTTGGCAGGAAGTATGCTGAAACCTTCCTGGGTGTCTCAAAGGCCTGTGTGCTGCTGGCCGGGGCCCCTGGCAGCCCTACTTATTAGACAGATTGAGAAGTGCTGCAGAGCAGGCCCTGTTGATCCTGAGGCTTCTTTCCAGAACAGAGGGCCTCTTGCTGTTGTACAGACAGAGCTGAGGAGCAGCGCAGAGTCTGTGTGAAACCCAGGACCCATGGGTAAAGGTCACGTTCGTCTCCAGCACTGGTCCTGAAGTGGCCTTCCACCAGCTGAAGAGCACTCATGTCCACTCAGGGCCTTCTCTCTGCCTCCAGCTGTGCCATCTGAGAACTGAGGTATCCTACTGTGAAGTGGACAAGGGAAAGATGTGGTCTCCGGTTGTCACCCCCAGGTTCCATAGCACACCAGTGGACTCCGCTGCAGCCCAATAAGAGAACCAGTGTGTGTGTGTGTGTGTGTGTGTGTGTGTGTTTGCTTATTTTTCCTAAACAAATGAGTTCCGTGTCTGTTGGGTAGGAAGGAGCAGAAAGTTATTGCCTGCTCCAAAAGTTTGCTTTGTGACCAAACAAACATGCTGTTTGGTGCTTTGCAACTTTCCAGCAGGGAAGAGGAGGCACCACTGTGCTCCCTCTCTGGGGACCTGTGCTGCCCACAGGCCAGAGGACACAGAGGTGGAGGCCAAAACTTTCGTGGCAAAAGGCTGAAGGCTCTCCCACCAACACCTGGGCCATTCGCTCTCCTCTGTGATGAGTTTTTCACCCAGAAAAGAATGAGTATTGAGATGACCCACAGGATTCCTTCCACCTCGCTCTACACCTAACGACACACACAGAAGGGCCTGGCCGAAAGGTCATCTGATTGGTATGTGTATCGTATGTATGCATCGTGTGGCATGTATACATTTATGTATGTGGGTGCACTCACACACTTCCCGTCCTGCTTTCTGTTTTCTGCATTAGTCCCTTGAAGCAAGGCCTCTCAGTGAACCTGGAGTTAGGCTGGCAGCCAGCAAGTCGGAGCAACCTTTCTGTCTCTCCCCCAACAATGCTGGAGTCATGGGAACCCCGGTGTCCACACCAGCTTTTTTTTCTTTACCTTCTTATCTGAGGACTTGAATCAGGTCCTCATGCTGGAGCCGCAAGCATTCTTTCTTGATGAGCCATCTCCCTAGGTCCCTAGCAGGTCCCTAATGTGTGAGTATGTGTTGGTTATGGGGACTTTGTATTTTGGTGCTATTTGCTGCCTCTCTTGATCCCTTGACAGGGTCCCCAGTTTAGCATTCTGTGCACACTGCTGCTGCCTGGCTTCTGCAGGGCCTCCCAGGAGGTGGCCACTGAAGCAGAATCAAGCCTTCACCAAGAGCACTTCTTCCTCTCTGCACCCCTTTTCCGCCAGTTGGCCTCAATCCCATCAAATCCTGGGTATTGCGGTTTCAGACAAAAGTGAGACAGACACACTTCAGTTAATGAGGTTCCTCTGTTGTCCTGATGTCTCATCTTCCTAGGGAGCTAGCCAACCTCTCTTGAACTCACCTTTTTTTTTTTTTTTTTTTTTTTTTTTTTTTTTTTTTTTTTTTTTTTTTTTCTACCAGATCTTCCCCTTCCTTGCTTCCCACCTCATAGTTATCTGGCCAACATTTGGTCCGTTTCTTGACAGTGGCCCTCATGGGCTGCTCAGAAAGCAGGGTAGCTGGCCCCTCTCTGTGAGTGTGCTAGAGTGCCATCTGTTGTGCTCTTGATGGTTTGATGCTTTAGTCACATGACCTTTATTTTATTTCACTGTTTATAATCTTCCGATACATATCCGTCCTAATCCTTACAATAATCCTGAGAGATAAGAGACTTGATCTCCATTTTACAAATAAGGAAACTGAGGCAGGATGCAAGGTGCCAAGGTTAATAGAGGCTTTGAGCCCAGGCTCTCTGACAGAGACCCTCGTCCTTCTCATCCCAGAGCCCTTCCCTCACCCTCTCCTTCTGGCCAGCAGCCTCTTCCCCCCTTGACAGAGACCCAGGGCTGATCCTTTTGAAGGGGTGAGAGAAAAATTTCAAATCAGGAATAAATTAACAGCCAAGATGCAAATGCCTGGAAGACTTGCTATACTGACATACATAGGTTCTACTCATGTCCACTGACAACAGAACATGCCATCCCACTTGTTCTGAGAGAGCAGAAGGAAAGCCCGCCAGTACTACTTTACAGTCCCACAGCAGATCTACCCAAATCGCTTCAATCCAAATTTTAAATACCTGACCATCTACGAGGTAGCTGCCAGCAGCTGGGCTCAAGGTTTGCAGTGGTCAGCAGACCAGATGCAGTACTTTCCCTTCTGGAGCTGAGACTGGGTGAAGATTGGGGAGCTTGAAAGACCCCAAGGCCCCCGTGTTAAGGCTTAGACTCCTTCATGTGGGACCGTTAAGAGGTGGGGCCTAAGCGGGAAGAAGTTAGATTCCTGGTAGCATACCCTTCAAAAGGTATTGGTACCCTAGCCCTTTCTTTCCTCTTCTTTTGTTGCTCGGCAGCCATGAGATAAACAGCCTTCCTTTGCCACACACTCCTGGCATCTACCCTGTCACCGGCCCAAACCAAGAGTCAAGCAACCACCGACAGACACCTCAGAAACCATGAGCCAGAATACACTGTTCCTTTCTCTAAACTCATTGCCTCAGGTGTCTTTAGTGACAGCGATGAAAAACCAAATCAGAGGAACCTAACTATTTTAGCAAATGGCACAGAGTTTACAAAATATGGTGAGGCAATCATGGGCCTTCTCACATGTGATTGCTCCTCTTCATTGTCACCTAGGAAGACATCTGTAAGGGCGTTTCTGGGAAATTTTGACTGAAAAGGAAGAGCCATGCAGTGGGCAGCACCATTATGTGCTCTGGGGCCACAGGCCGACCGAGAGCAGACGGAGCAGCAATAAGTAAGTACACCTTTCTCTCTTCTTCCAGCCTAAAGGCACAGCAAGAGACCAGCCGCCTACAGGACAGTGCTCCCTCAGACGTGGGCGAACCCTGTCACACGAAGACCTTGCCAGAGGATGACTTTGGTGAGCTTTATGCCTTGCTCTGTGGCAAAGAGTTCTAGATTCTATGTCCTCTTTGAGAAGAGGAGGAGAAAACAGAGATGTTCTGTAGTGATTCCTGGGGAGGAGAGAGAGACAGCAAGAGGTCAGAGAGCCCTTACTTCTCAGACCTTCCCATCTTCTCCGGGTCGAAGTGCTCAGGATGCCATATTTCATGATATCATTCTGGAGCCCCAAAGCCAGACAGAGAGCATCACATATTCAAAAGGCCTTGGATTAAATGTGACCATGAGACAGGCCTGAAGGTCCCACGAGCAGTGACCGTGGGGGGGACGGCAGGTGGACACAGTGGGGAAGGCAGCCTAGGAAGGCCTGGGAAACCTAAGTCAGCAGGGAAACGCAAATCAAAACAACCATCTTATACATGTCAGAATGGCTAAGAGAAAAACCTCAAGTGGCAGCACATGCTGGAGAGGATGTGGAGAAAGGGGGACCCTCCTCCATTGCTGGTGTGAGTGCAAACTTGTACAACCACTTTGGAAATCAATCTGGCACTTTCTCAGGAAACTGGGAACAGTTATATCTCAAGATCCAGCTACACCACTCCTGCATATATACCAAAAGATGCTCAACCATACAATAAGTACATTTGCTCAGCTGTGTTCATAGCAGCTTTAATCCTAATAGCCAGAATCTGGAAACAACCCAGATGTCCCTCAATCAAAGAATGGATAAAGAAACTGTGGTGCATTTACACAATGGAATACTACTTACCTATTAAAAACAAGGAAGTCATCAACTCTGCAGGCAAATGGATGGAACTAGAAAAGATCATCCTGAATGAGGTAACCCACACATGGTATATACTCACAGATAAGCAGGTATTAGCCGAAAAGTACAGGATAACTATGATACAATTCACAGATCCAAAGAAGCTAAGGAACAAGGAAGACCCAAGGGAGAATGCTTGAATCTCACTCAGAAAGAGAAATAGAATAGTCAGCAGAAGTGGATGAAAAGAGGGAACTGGGAAGGAGATGGAATGGGGAGGGAAACAGGGTGGGAATCAGATGTGGGGAGGGAGGTGAGAGGGCTGAGAGAGAGAAGGGAATCTGAGGGGGTGCATCTCTTTGTCAAGCTGGAGACCTGTGGTAGGGTATGCTCCTGAGAGGATATGGGGTAACTCTAGCTGTGACTCCTAGCAGTGAGGGACATGGAGACCAAAGTGATGAACCTTCTAGCCAGGCAGGACTTCTCGTGGAGGGAGAAGAAATACCAACCCACTCACAAAACCTTTGACCCAAAATTTACCCTGCCTACAAGAAGTGCAGGGATGAACGTGGAGCAGAGACTGAGGGAATGTCTAACCAATGCCTGGCCCACCCCATGGGAGAGAGCCAACCCCTGACACTATTAATGATACCCTGCTCTGCTTGCAGACAGGAGCCTAACATAACTGTCCTCTGAGGGGCTCCACCCAGCAGTGGATTGAAACAGATGCTGAGACTCAGCCAAATATTAGGCAGAGCTTGAGGAGTCTTGTGGAAGTGTGGGGGAAACAGTAGAAGGACCCAGAGGGAACAGGAGCTTCACAGGAAGAGCAGCAGAGACAAATAACCTATAGGCACATGGGAGCTCACACAGACTGGGACACCAACCGAAGAGCAGGCATGGTCTGGACCTAGGCCCCCTACACATATGTAACTGATGGGCAGCTTGGTTTCCATGTGGGTCCCCTAGCAAGTGCAGCTGTCTCTGCCAAGGACTCTGTTGCCTGCTTCTGGATCACTTTCTCCTGGCCGGCTGCCTTGCCTGGCCTCAGTGGAAAAGGATGTGCTCAGTCCTGATGCAACTTGATGTGCTGGGGTGGGTTGATACAG
>REGO01000292.1:1187115-1264838 GCA_010120015.1 Rhombomys opimus | reverse complement strand
ATTGGACTTCAGAAAAAATGAAAACCATATACATATATATATATATATATATATATATATATATATATATATATATCAGCACTTAGGAGGCTGAGGCAGGCAGATCTCTGAGTTCAAGGCCAGTCAGGTCTGCATAGTGAGGTAGTTGCAGGACAGCTAGGACCACACAGAGAAACAACAAACGTGAGTCGGGTAGCGGTACGGTTCAGTTGGCAGAGTGCTTGCACAGCATGGGCAAAGTCCTGGCTTCCACACAGCACTGCGAAACTGCCACTGCCTGTGAGCCCATCAGTTAGGTGGCAGAGGCGGCACGGTCTCCTGGTCCTTCTCTGCTACACAGTGAGCCTGAGGCCAGCCTGGGTTACATGACAGACTGTCTCAAAACAGGACAATGCATTCTGTTGTGAGGTAAGGAGGGGTGGAGACAATAATTCCCATAGCTTTTCAGGGATGCAGTGATGGGCACTGGAGTCACACAGAGGGAGGAGTCTAGAGGTGTTGTGATCCTGTGGAATGAAACTGATAGGATCTAGTGGTGGGCGTGAGGATGAGGAGAGAGGAATTCAACCCCGACTTCCAGTTCCTCTCATTTCTTGAACAATGAGGAGGAGAATGGTGCCAGGGTCCAAGAAGAGACGACAGAGGGAAAAAGTTTGGGGCACGCTGAGGTTCAAGTCTGCATGAGCGTGGAGATCAGAGATATTACCCCCCTTAATGGATAACATTGCTTTTCCTGACCCAGCAGCTGAGCCGTGGTGACAAAGGGCAGGCCACCCTGACTCAGCGCCTCCTGCAGTCTTCCCTAAACCGACAGAGTGCAAAGCTTAGAGAGAGAGAGAAACAGAAACAAACGCTCCACTGGCACCAAATGGTCCCTCCCTGTGCATTCTTCATTTCCTGGCAGAAGTGTCAAGGGAGAAATCAATGCTGCCATTTGCGCGTGGAAGACGCTCTTGCTTCTCGCTGCAGTGCTGAGCCCTGCTCCCCAGCAGCTGCTGCAGCCACAGGTGGAAGCTGAGGGCCTAGAGCCAGAAGGATGAGCAGACACCCACCTCAGGCACCTGGCAGACCATAGCCTGGCTAATGGGATGACTGGCTGCTATTGACACAGCTTCATCTTTCAAAAAGCAAATAAAGCTAAACCACTGTGCAGGAGGCAATTGCAGGAACAAGACCCATTTCAAGATCCGGTATGCTCTCCACAGTTCATTTTTTTTTTCTAAATCCTTTCATTGATTATATTGTTTTTAAAAAGAAAGAGAGTGGAAACAAGATCTTCACGGTAACTCTGTTATGCCTGCTCTGGCTTCTCCCCCTTTCCTAGCAAGTTTTCAGTCAATAGATATGAGCTGTTCCCAGGCTGCCCTCAGCCTGCAGAAGGCTTGCCAGGCGTGTCTCCTTAAGGCCCACCACACCAAGATTTCTGCACTTCCGGCCAGCCTACTTCCATTCCATGCTACAACAGCGGGTTTCCTCTTCCGAGAAAAGCATGGCTGATGGCATGCACCTTTTGTAGCTATGTCTCTCCTCTACCCCTAACTGCGATCCCCTGTGTCTCCCTCACATCCTTTTTAGTGATAAATAGAAAAACCAGAGTTAGGAATGACTAAAGTACCTTGGAACGGAAATAATAATGGCTGTTCTTAAAAGAAAATGAATGTCTGGTCTCTGATTCTTTAGACATGCAAAGGCTGGGCAAGGATTTAGAGGTGAGAAGTGCTAGGTGTGTGATAAAGACAAAGGCAGGTCATGGAAAGTCAAGCTAAGAAGCTGTTTCACCTCTGCGGCCAGTGCTAGCAAGAAGGGTGGCAGGAAGCTGAGCAGGTAGGCTTACCAGCCACAGAGCCTTCGTAGGGAGAGGGGGAAGGGCAAGTAGTCCAGGTTCACCACTGTGTCCTGTCCACCCACTGGCTAGGTTTCTGGCCAAAGGGAGCCTCTCTGCATTCCTCCCCTTCATCCTTCCAGAGACCAGGCTCCCTGTCATGCGGCAGGGGCAGGATTTGACTGTAAGCGTCAGATATAGGGAACTCACCTCACATCCCATGGCTGAAAAGCCCTAGCACACAGTGCCTGTGGTCACACTGCTTGACTGAAGTGTGAGAACAATGGAGGGGAAGATGGAATGGTGAGCCATACAAGGATGGATGTGAAGACAGGGAAGAGGCGGTAGCTGGCACAGGGAAGCGAGAAGGAACATAAGGTCCACTTCCTGGTACACTGAATGACATCATCTTCTTTCTATAGATCCAGCAGAGGAGGAAAGGCACAGAGACAGGCCTGGTGGGTCTGAAAACAAGACTAAGGAGTGCAGTGGGCCCCGGGAGGGAAGACAGGCAGCAGGCACTAGCTTCTGCAATTGGTAACTCAGGACCCTCCAGGGAGTAGGAGGAGGAGGAGGAGGGGGGTGGAGTCCAAGCTCCTCTGTCTGGGACTTTGTTCTCAGAAGGCACACAGGTATTAGAGCAGACAGCGAGTGACTGGGCATGTGAGCCAGTGCCCGGAGCTTCCTGGTGGGACAGAGAGGCTGAGATGGTGCCCGGCCCTAGGGAGGACCCTGTATTCTTGGGCGACAAAACTCTTAAGTGAGGAGAGCAGAGAATATGAAATAAGTGGTGCCCATTTCTTGACCACTATCCTTGGAGGGACCAGAGAACCACTTACAATGATCCACAATCCACTTTCCCTCTCTGGTCAGAGGGGCAATGCCACACCCCGCGATTTCCTTCCCCACGTCAGGCCTTCGAGGTGACACGTTGCCAAGGCAGCATTCAATTGGTTTGGCAGAGCTTGGGGCCCTGTGGGCTGAAGCCCTGCACTGTCTCTTCCCTGCATGCCAGCACCCTGGGATTCCTGGACTACGGGCTGGCTTCCCTCCCTTTCACCCTCAAGTCAGCTCCAAGGAAGGAAGTGTGGGCTGGCTCTTGGGTGTCCGTTTATTTTATTTGTCGGCTTGTTTGTATTTTGAGACAGTGTCTCTGTGTTACCTAGGCTGTCCTGGTTGGCCTACAACTCTCAGAGATCCTACTGCCTCTGCCTCCTGAGTGCTGGGATTAAAGGCGTGCTCCACCACACCCCAGCTCTTTGGTGTTCATCTAAACTGGCCTGTGGGGGTCCCATCTCTGAAAGGTAAAACCTCTGTAACGGTTTTGTTATGTTATGTTATCCTGCATTGTTACAGCATAGTTTATGTGTGCAATGGTTTGCCTTCTGCGCTCCTCTTTTACACCTTAGAATTGCTGCTGAGCAATGCAGACTGAAGATGAATTAAAGGAGTTCCCAAGCTGGTGAAGACCCATGCTCAGACTTTTATTAAAAATTTCTCCTCCCATTCTGTACTAGAAAGCTGAACAGGCGCCAGGCCTGACAGGCGCCTCTGAGGTGATTATTCTTGTTAGAGATATGCCTCAAACTTGCATCTCAAGCAGCCGCAGAGGGTTTCCGGCTCCTTTCCAGGGTGCCTGCCTGGAACCTGCCCAGCCTCAAACACGAAACCCTCCATGCCTGTGTTTACGCCCCTCGCCCCTCCCACCAGGATTATTTTGAGGAGAAATACAGCAAGCATTTCTCAAGGCTGCTACCGCTCCTCTCAAATCCTGTTCATCTCTGCCCCAACTGGTGCTGTGGGCAGAGGGTCCCCTGAGGGTTCCCGGCATCCAGGCATCCATCAGTCTCACAAATGTGGGTTGAATGAGCCTCCTCAGGTCTGAGGGCTCAACGCCCCCTACCTTGCCTGCGAGCCCTCTACAGAGTCCTATATGGCCAGCTACCTCCTACAGATAGGGGAGGGGAATCGGCCCCAGCTCCCACCCCATCTGATTGTCACCTCCACAGAACTCTTAACCTTCACTCCTACGCGGTCCTCCTTTCTGGACCCTCCAGTCGGCCTTCCTTTTCTAGAGTGTATGGAGCTGAAGTGGAGGGAGCTCTAGGCCATTCCTGCGACATCTGTGGCTTGTTCTAGAGGGAACTGTCGCCAGCTCCCTAGCCACAGCTTTGCCAATTCCCACACTGCTTTTTCTCCTTGTCTTTGCTTTCTGTGGTGACCATCTCCATCTCTCATGCCTTGAGGGAGAAGCTGGCTGATTTCACCCTTTTTATGGCTCTGAGTATTCAGTGGTTAAAGAGCCCCACAGTGGAACAAAAGGGACCTCGACAGTTACTGCATTTGGTCATCGCTGTGACAGAATACTAGAATGGCTTGTTGTGTCTCTTTGTCCCACTTCCCAATGTGACCATATTGAAAAAGTCTCCTTTTCTGGTTTTCGTTACTAATTTGGTTCTTTTTATTGGCTTATGGAGGGCACACGGCTAGACCTGACTCACAAGTCCCATAATGTTCAATATCCAAATTTGGAAAATCTGGGACCCTGTGAAGGAACTTCACTTTTACCAGAAATTCAAGCAAGCTCTGCCTTTGGGACCAGAACCCTTGCCGTGTAATAGATCATCTAGCCAACCCTTCCCAGGAGACACTGGGAGGTTAGCATCAAGTGAGGCGACGAATGACGAGAACCCACGCGTGCACACACACACACACACACCCACACTCAGGTTTTCTTAGAGTCCATTCGTCAGAAGGCCGGAAGGAAACCCAGAGCGCACACACCCATGTTTGAATGAGGCTCCACCTAGCCTAAGTAACTGATGGAGAGGAGCCTGGGAAGGACGGTGCTTCCGCCGTCTGTCCATCCCTCTCTGCACTTCCTTCCTTTCCCTCTGCTTGCCCCAGTTCTGGCGTCCACCCGGGACTTCCCTGGTCTCTGCCTCTCTCCCTTCTTCCTTTCCCACAGTCGGTGCGGCTATCCTGGCTGCTCACTCACAGGCGAGCTGATCAGAGTCCATAGACGCTGCCGCCCCAGGACCTTCATTCTTCTTGTTTGTAAGGAGTTCCCAAGATGATATTTGGATTGTTTGCAGTCTAGGTGTTTCTGCAGCACACGTCCAGCGTTCCCTTCTGCTCAACTATTGATTCTTTGTCTGGGCAGCTGGCAGGCAGCTTTGATGTGGGGATCCGTGGTAGTTTCTACAGGAAGGAGATATTGGTGGGAGGATTTACAGCTGTTTGAAGAATTCTACTGCCCTGGCAATTGTTCTAGAGGGAGGCACTGCTGAGTCGTTTCCCTGGCTGGAGGCAGCTTTCCTGAACTCTGTCTCTCCCCGAGAAGGAGAGGGAGAGAGAAAACTGAAGTGCTTCCAAATAAAGATCTGAGTAATGAGATCGGATCTGAAGGGATTTGTTATTAAACAGTAAGACTTTCCAGATGCGATTCTGGGCACCAGCATTTTGCTCCCTCCAGGCAGAGGGGCTGGCTGCTCCAGGAGAAGAGAGGCAGGAAGGGCACATGGAGGTGTTTATTGCCCCTGCCCCTACCCACTCCCCTTTACGTTTTCTGCCATTTGAGGCTTCCCCTGCTCCATTTACAGCGACTTTCAGCAAGTGAACAGTGCTTTCTGGGGACCTGACTTTGCTCTGCCTCTCTGCCGGCATACAGCCGAGATTTTAATGTGTGGCCCTGGGTTTCAATAGACCATTAAACCACAGCACCGCACATTAGCTATGGCACAAGTGCAGACGTAGCGAAGATGTGCTCCCAGGAAGGCGGCTGGGTGGTCACCTGAGCATCCCTGCAAAGCTAGCCAAGAGGACGGGAGTTAGGGGAGAGGACAGACAGGAGCCCTGATCCTTCTTCTCAACCCTGGTACCCTCTTCCTTTAGCGCTACAGAGAAAACCTGGCCCAGGCCTGTCGGTTGCATTGCTGAAAGACTTTTGCCAACCTATGAACTCCAGTCCCTTTCTCAATGGTTTCAAGGCTGCGATGACTTGAGACATATGGGCCATTTGTCCTGGTGTATACGGGTGTGTGTTGGGAGGGGGGCACAGAAAGTTAGAGTACTCATTTTCATGGTGGTTCTTTCTATCTCAGCAACAAATACAGCGGGGATTTCAGAAACTGTCTCTTTCACCATTTCAGAGAAGGCGAGAGTGAACCTGTTTCTAAGAGAAAAACACTGAGATTCTCCTGGGCCGTGACATCAGAGAGAGGCCCCATCCAGACCTCAAACCCCAGGCAGGCTGTTGTCCACCTGCATTGTCCTGCAGCAGATAATCTCTCTGAGAACAGGAGCCTTCCAAGACTGACCCACAGGGTTGCTGTGAGAAGCGTTCCTCCCCCCCCCCCCCCCAAAAAAACCCTGATGCGTAGGCTCTTTCCTAGGGTTCCTCCCTACTCCACAGCAGCCTTAGAAAACCCAACTGCAAACACGAGGAGGAGGCTCTGCCTAGGAGGATCTGCTCACCCAAACATACTCTATATGCCAACCCAGGCCTGCTGGGAAGACAAGGAAATAACCCCCAAATCAGAGTACAAGACCTTCCCAACTGCTGAAATAGTCTGCTCAGGCAGCCCTGCAAGTAATCGCTTTTTTACTCACCCAGTGACATTTTACTCTAGGTGAGCAGACAGGAATGTTAATTCCATTTGTGCTCCTTTCCGGGGACTGGCCTGAGAAAAGGACTTCCTTTCTATTCTTTTAAATGAGGGCCTGTGAGGAGGGCAGGCGGGCAGGTCTGCAGGTGAGACTTGAAACGGAGCTGGTGGGTCTGTCCTCTGTGTTACAGGGAAGCCTGAAAGCTCACTTGAGCCATTCTGTCTGCTAGGGTCCAGAAGCACAGATGCATGAAGGCAGCCTTGAACATGAACAGCCTTTTCTTTTAAAGACTCAAGTACTCAGGGCTGCACATGCTGCTCAATGGCGGGCACACTTGTGTAGAATGAGCAGGGCCTGGGCTCAATTCCCAGCACTACACGCAAAAATTAAGAAAGAGCTGCATTTCAAAATCCCCTCAAAATACATTCTCTGTCTGAAAACGCACCCTTTAGAGAGGTTTCACATGTATCATTGCAAACCGACAAGCACGGGGAAGTAAAGTGTGACAGAAACGACTTCTTCATTCAACCTTCACTCTAGTTCCTCCACAACTTTAATTCTTCTGATTTTTATCATATGAAGGGACCCATTTTACTTACTTCAACTCAAGAGGCAATCTGATAATTATCTGTAGAGGAAGGAGACAGACACGCCTTCCCACTCAACCTTCTACAACTCCTCAGATGGCCTCACCATGTTGGGGAATGCCTTGAAAGAGGACCAACTGCAACCCGCCAGCCCTCAGTGAAGAGAGAGTTCACAGTGCTGGGAGAGGAACAGAGGCTGGAGGCCAGATGGGACCCAAGGGGAAGCAGGAGCTAAACGTGAATTTCTTCACACAGCTTTATGGTTGCTCTTTTTTCCTCCCCACCTCTTATTAACAAAAGGACTGCAGACACGCAAAGACAACATTAATGGCCAAGGTAAGGACTTGCCTTAAGAGCCTCAAATGTCCTAAATTTGTCTCCATTCACGTCTAAACCTGACTCACTCACTCACTCACTCACTCAGAAACTATGCATGCCCGTGCTTGTGTCTCACGGTATATGGCATTAGTGACCGATTGATTCCTCATACTTCCTCTGTCTGCATTCTGCACCTTGGAACCCTGCATTGTCTTCCTGCTGAGGAAAGCCCCTATCTCTGGATGGGATGGCCACACATCCTCCTCCTCTGTCTATCGAGGTATTAGTCTAGCACAGGGAGGCTGTCTTGCTTCCTCTGGCTTTTCTGCTTTCACCATGAAAAGGACAGGCTCCAGGTAGCCCTTAGTCCTCAGGAAAGCATGAGAAACCCCAGAGTACAATGTAGCGCTCCCAGCTACACGGCCCAGATGACGTGCAGGTGCAGGAACCAGCCGAGCACCATCTAGATCAGACCTGAAAAGAGCAACCGCTGACGGTGGCCAGCCGCCACCACTCTGCAGCTCCCATCCTGCTGCAGTCTGAAGTAGTCATGACTGACAGCCACACCTCAGGCTTCTGGGCACTGCTAGGAGGCCAGAGAAGGCAAGAGGCAACCTAGATGCCGCTCTGCAAGGCCCACTTCCTGCCAGGGTCCCTTACAGTTCACACACGTGCCTCAGCTCCTGGTCCTTTCTGAAGCCAGTTTTGAGAGGGGAAGCTGAGATAGAAGACCAATCAGCACAGAGGTAGAGCTGGAACTCAGACCTGGGTCTTCCAATTCCAAGAGCTTGTCTTTCCCACACCTATAGGAACCTCTGCTGCTTTTGAAGTCAGCACCTCTGGCTGGAGCTGCAGATGGCTCTGAATTCCATGGAAGGCGTTTGAAAACTGACCCAAAGAGGACAGCTCTGTGAGCGAGAAGACAGGAGAAACACTGTGATTTTTTTTTAACTCCCTAAAATGGTTCCCCTTTTTGCAATTAAGCCAATCTCTGTTTACAAGTATTTAGCATGGTTCTAGAAATTGCATTTTGAAATTATGCGAAGAGAGAGAGAAGACAGCCCACACGGTGAGTGATTTCTTGTGGGTAATTGGCTGCTGGTTCTGGCTCCAATGATGCCTTCTTGTTAGAGTATAATTAGTGATTTCAAAGGAAACTGTTAGAGATGGCTGAAGTCTCCAAAGAAAGGCTTTTGTAGCTCTTCCTATCAGGGCTGCTTCTAAAATGCATGCTGACAAAACACTTTTTGTTCTTTCCTAATGACCTTTCAAGCTACTTTTCAAAGTCCTGGTTTCCAAGACTCAGAAAGACTGATTCCAGGTCAGCAGAGACTAAACTCCTCCTCTCTTTATATTCAAGGTCACTTCATGATCAAGATGTCTGCTTCAGAATGAGCTCCATTTCACCCTCAGGTAGAAGGAAGGGCTGGCTCCTCCCAGATGAGTCCGTTGTTTTTAGGGGACACCGGTCCAAAGTTCCACCACACAACTCTTGGCTGGAATGGAGACACCCCAGCCACACCTGGCCTTGAGAGAGGCTGGGATAGGGGAGCTGAAAATTAGGGTTCTTTTGCTAAGAAAGAAGACAGAATAGAGGTTGGGACAGAAAATAAGTTTCAGCCACAAAAAGTACTGGATCACAGCCATAAGTGTGAGATGAGTGTGGGAAGGTACCCTTTAGCTGATTAGAAACCCACAGTGCCTCAGAGCTGGTTAACTCATCAGCACCATGCTCAGACCATGGGAGGAGAAGAGCTTTTCCTTCTGACTATGTTGCAGATACTGCTGTGATCTGGATGGGGACGGGGAGAGCCCATGGCACCCTCTGCAGACAGCACAGACAGGGATGTCAGCAGAGCCAACCAGGGTCCAAGCGCTCCAGGAAGGCCGAGAGCATGTGCAAATCCAGCAAAAGAAAACTTAACAGGAAGAATGATAAATCTTGGTCTTTAGACTAAGAAAGATAACCATTGCCTGGTTTTGTTTACATGAGGCCTAGAATGGTCAGACCCAAAGAGGATGAAGCAGGATACAGATTGCCAGGGACCCAAGGGACAAGGGCTGTTACTGTTCTGTAGTACAGTGTGGTTTCCTGCGTGTCCATCAGACCATGTGTTAGTGGCATGATCCCAGCGTGGTGGGAATGAAGAACGCTGACATCTTTAAGTGGTGCCTGCTGAGAGTTTAAGGTGCACCCTTAAAGGCAGGGGACAATCCGACCTGGTCCTCTCTAGTTCTCAGTCTGCCTCAGTCTCCCCTCTTTTCCCACTTCCCAGCTGCCATGGGATGAGCAGTTTCCTCTGATTCTTACTTCCGACCATGGGCCGCCTCACTGCAGACCCACAGCAACAAGGCCAAGTGGCCACAGGCTAGAAATGTGAGCCCAGAATAAGCCCTTCTTCCTCATAAATCAATTATCTCAGTTATTCAGTCACAAAGTCACGCAGCTAAAAAAGCACACAGCGGCACCGGGCTTGAAGTTCGCAAGGTGAAGGGCTGGGTAAACAGCCGAGACATGTGCGGGCATTAGTCACACAAGGGCACGGATGTGCTTAACACCACTAAACGGCACGCGGAGAGTGGATCTGACAGTCAGCGTCTTCCCATGTGTGTCCTTCAGCAGAAAGCAGCTGCACAGATGGGGCAGAAGGGTCATTGCGCAGGTCCAGATTTAACTTCCATGTCTTAACCGGAAGATGTAGCTGCCAAAAATGCGTATGTGGATCTGGCCCTTGACAGGAAGGAAAATGAGGGTAATTTTTGTAGCATGCTTGTGCCCTCTGATGGGCCCCTAACAAGGGTTCTGGCAAGTGAGTGGTGCCATTCTTTGAACACATACAGCGAGCAACGGCGTGTCTCCTTTCTTTCCTCAGCGTGTGCCTGTCCACTGCAAAGGCAACTTCAAAGCCCTGAGTGTCCCGGCCATCCTGTCCTGAAGAGCCTGGAGCAGCTCCTCAGCGAGCACCTTCTCACTGGCCTGAGGCACATTTCAGGAGCATGGGGACATAGTAGGCAGGTAGTACTAACAGCAATCAGGGGTTTTCATTAGGCAGTTAGTGGTCTTTGTCACTTATCAGGTGACGGATGTGCGCATGGGAAGCAAGCCACAGTGAAGAAGATGAGAGGAAAATAATGGGATGGGAATGTCATGACAGTGTGGCAAAGGCTGAGAGAGAGGAGCAGGAATGGGGAGAGGAGAGGACGGCAGACACGAGGCACCTTCACCCCAACAGCATTCCTCAGGACAATGGGGAAATGGAGGCACACTGCCAACACATAGCCAAAGAAAAAATTCCCAACGGGTTAGTCCCAACTGGTTTGTTCAATGGCCATTGTCCCAATGTTCAAGTTGGAGTCAACTGAGAACCCTTAAAAATACCAATGCCTGGTCCCCACCCCAGGTCAGTTAAATCAGAGCACCCAGGAAGAGACCTGCCGCATTGTTGCAAGGATGCTCCCGATTCTCTCTCCTGTGGAGTGGGGTCGGGTGGCCTCAGAGACCCTTGTGAAGGGTTGCCGGAGGCTCTGGCCCAGCAGGGATGTTCCCAGGGACGGTGCTCAGTGACTTCATTACTAACAGAACGTTCATGCCTTCCCCCCGATCCCATTTCCTAGCTTTAGGGGCAAAAGCACTTCCTTCTCCAAGGCTGGGAAACCCAGAAGAGTGAAGGTGCTGGAGCCAGCCTTCCCAGCCTCTGCACTGTCCCAGCACACTGACTGACCTCTTTACTTCAGGTCTACTCTGAGCAAGCCCTAGTCTCCTGTCTTTCTTCACTGCTCTAAAAACATCTATAAAGGAAAGGCAAGGAACCTTATCCAAAGACCTAGGTCTATGTGATCTGGCTAGACCACAGACACGCTCTGCATTGCAGCATGATCTGGCTGGAATGCAGACACACCCTCAGTACACACCTTTAGTCGCAAACAATGAAGGCAAGGTCAGTCTATGGAAGGAAGCAGCCATGTTTGAAGGCGAAGTCTAATTGAGGGGCAGACAAACTGACAAAGCAGAGAAAGATTGGACAGAATGAGTCAGAGGTAGAAACGTCCAGCTCTCACGAGAACAGGGCAGGAAAGAAAGGCAACTTAAGAGCAGTGCAGGGAGAGAGAGAGAAAAGGAGCGTTTTTATGGAGAGTTTCTTACCAGGACAGTTTTACAGAGACAGGGGGCATAGAAAACAAGCTAGACACAGGTGAAGACAGAACAAGCCAGAGGATGAAGAACCAGCAGATTAAAACATAGTGTCAAAATTAGTTTGAGGCCAAGGCAGAGCAATGCAGTCAAAAGCCAACAGAAGCCAGTTTGAATCAGTCAACTTGGAGATGGGTTTAGGCCACAACAGCTGAGTTGAATCAGCCAGCAAAAGTTCAGAAAGAGCTAGAAAGGCTTGGAGACAGCTCCCATCTCACTCCGTCATCTGAGGAATAAGAAAGACATTAATAAACACTCCTCCCTCCTCCAGACTCCTTTACTCAGCTGATGTGTAATGCCCGCTGCGATGAATTGTTCCCCAATGTCAGGCTCTCTGAATTGCCTGTATATACAATGCACTGGAAGCTCTCTCTTTGTTGTGGCAAACTGCAGACGTTTTCACACCTGTGTCTGGTTGGCTACACGTAGCAAATCAGAGAAACTGGGTGTCTTAGCCCTAAGGATGTAAGTCCAGTTCCTGGGGCTTCTCAGTGCTCCTCACTCAGAGGCCCATGTGCTGAAAGCCTGTTCCCAGTCTGTGGCAGTCACCGGGAGGTAATGGAACATCTAGGAAGTAGGGCCCAGTGACCGGAAGTTAGGTCAGGAACAGTAGTAACCTCTCTTGGAAATAGTTTACATTTTAGCTGATATCAATGATACAATATTTTTAATACTCTCAGCTGTTTCCTGTTTCCCTTCCTTCCTGTTATCAGGTCAGAGGTCCACCTGCCCTAAGACAGAAAGTCTTGGAATATATGTGAGATAAACATACTCAAGTCTAAGATAAGGTGGGACCCTCCTGGCACTCAGAGGTTTTTTTCAACCAACGAAAACAGTACATGACAATTTACGACTATAACACGAATCACAGGGCACAATGACAGGCATATCGGGAGTGCAATTCCTTATGTCTCCATCTGCTTTCCAGCCACCGTGAGGTGAGCAGCTCGCTCGGCCACACTCCTGCCATGACATACTGAGTTTGCACAAGTGCAAAGTAACACAGCTAAGCAGCCATTGATCAAAGGCTCTGAATCCATGAGCTGTGGAAAATATTATTCCCTTTAATTTTCCCTGGGATTTTTCACACTAACAGGAAGTGAGCTAACATGCTGGGAAATCTAGAGTATTATTAAGACACTGCTTATTTTAGCCCACCGGCTCTTTACAGTATGGTATAAAGCCATTGAGGAGTCATTCTTAGGTTTCTGTAATGTCATATAATTCCCTGTGTTTTAGGGAGGTAGAGAAGAAGGCATAATTTTGTTACTTATTTTTCTCCAGGTAAGAAAGGAAGGCGAGGAAATGAATTCTCCTTTTATGCCCCAATAAAGATAAAGGGGTAGTTTTTCCACCCGAAGAACTAAAAATCCCCTCTACCTTTACAGCATGGAAAAAGCTGGTGACAGCAAAGAAGGAAAAGAGAGCAGACACAGAGGCTGGAGAGGGCTAGGATAGGGACCGGGGATGAAGGAAGCAGTTGATAGAAAAGTTGAGCATAGGGTTTCCTGAAAGTGAAACAGGGGGTATGCTGAGTTAGAGTTGTGAGGTGACAACACCAAAGGACACCCAGCAGAAGTCTCAGTGCAGGAGACGCAAGAGCTGCCCAGAACAGGCACCTGTCCTATGATCCACTGGGTTTTCATTTGTTCCCCAAAGAGGAGACATTTCAAGTTGATGTTAAACTCAAGACAAAACCAAAAACCCCAGGCACTGGCACAAATGCCTAGACTGAGGTGTCTGCCTGTACGTGGAGTAGCCTGCTTTGAGTGTCCCCCCAGAGTCCGTGCTCTGAGGTGCCCTCTGTGTGTGAGGTGTCGTAGGGTAGAAACAATTGCCCTGTGATGTTTAAAGGTGAAGACTTTGAGCGATAAAGACCCCATGGTTGATTTCCGGTGGCACTCCTTCCCTGTCTCTCTCTGTACAACGGACTGCAATAACTCTACCACCGCAACCCCTCAGCCTTGGGCCTCAGTCCTGTGAGCCAAAATGAACCCTTTTCTCTGTAAGATTATCTAGCGTCTGGCAGCTCATTTCAGTAATGCCAAAACAGACTGACAGTCTCACGGTCAAGGCCTAGCGCCCAGGAGAGAGGCACTAACTCAGACTGCCTCCGCAGCGGGGGTTTACTGTGGCTGCGGCACACCTGTTAGATTAGGGTCCCACCTGCTGTGGCTTCAGTGAAATGTCCCCAGTTGGTGGTGCTGTATTCTGCCCGTGTAGTTCTTTCAGCAGACCATGGTAAGCTGACTGTTCCCAGAGGGCTGGCGTTTTTCTCAGGTAAAACGCAGGGTAAGCAGGTAGGAGGCTAGCAATTCTGTCGTGGGCTCCATTTGAAAACACTCTCCCCACAAGGCATTGCGCATGCCCAAAGCTCAAACAAGTCCATCTCCACTTCACCGGATATCTTTCATGAGAGGACTCTTTCTCCTCCTTGCCTGAAATATTTTTAGGAGAATTAGGAGATTAAACAAATAACATCTGATTGGGAGAAATGAAGCCTGCTGCTAAAATTGGGCTGACCTACATTTTGTGGGGGCTGAGAGATTTATTCTCCGTATTCCTTCAAGAGTTGAATCTTGGTTCTTTATTTCTCCAGAAGGATTATGAGGCAGATTAGTTATCATTGAAGGCACAAGAGTCAAGCCACTAGTTAGTAGCTGTGCACAAGACAGGAGGGGACAGGGAGATACAGGAGCCAGCTGAAACCGGCGTCACGTGGTTTGACTCCCCTCGGGGGTGTTTAGATGATATTACTCAATTCAAGTGCTGAATGTGCTAGTCTTTGCGCCCTGGACTGACCCTTTTGTAGTCGAAGCCCCACAGAACGCAATCACAACCATTTAAGGCTGGGATTTCTGAAGCTGGGAGCAGCTCCCGTGTGCTTCTTGGAGCGTTGATTCGATTTGTCTGGAAACGCTTTCCGATCTAAGACACAGAGAGATCCGCAAAGGGTGTTTGCATCTATATTGAAGTTCCTGGTCCTGCAAGGACTCGAGGCCTCAGTAATGGCTCTCCCTTTGTCCTTGGCACTCAGAGAAAACCAACACTCTGGAGAGATCCTCCAAAATCTGTCTCATGATGACGATATGTTGGTTTTCCCAGGAGCGGCCTTGAATTTCCAAGTTCCTGCCCTCCAGAGTGTTGGCAAAATTCTACTGCTAAGCCATGTCCTTCTTTTTGTGGGGACTTCTGGAAGCAGGCAGTTGCCAACCTCTGCCTGAGGTCCTCAGTATCCCTCCTCTCAGTTTCAGTCCACTCCAACCCAGGGCCCAGTGTGAAGAAGCCCTGGCTGTCACACACATACACCCCAGAGGGGGAGAAGTCAGGTAACTAGAGGCAGGGAAAAGTACAGGAGCAGCTGTCCCGTGGGGGCGCAGGGACCCTGAGGCAGAGTGAGATCTGCCTTTGCATTTAAGGCCATGAGGAGTCACAGGCTTCCAGAGCGGGCATGAGGGATGCAGGAAGAGTCTCAGGTGCCCGACATCAGCCCTGACTGCTGTTTGCTGGGTGTGGAGAAAGCAGTCAGAATGATACATCTATTGGCAATAATTGACTGAACTGAGTTAGATTGTCATCAATTCGGTAGAAAGAGTTGCTAGCCGAAGGTAGAATCAGCAGGAGTCAGTGATGGAGTCCAGGCAGTTTGAGATGACGGTTACAGAGATGGGTGAGAGCCATAGCTTTTATCAGAATCTCAGTACACAGAGTTAGGAATCCATAATCAATGGCTTGAGCTTGCAGCCGCCAGGGAACTCCTCAGAAGATGGAGTAGGGCTTCACCGGGAGGCATGCCATTCTGGAGATGCCGGCTGCTGCAGCCTGGCCCCTCAACAGTGCGCCCCCAATATGAAGACCTTCCAAAGCGAGATGGGAAGCAGAGACCATAAAAGAAAACAGCAATAGCTCTTATAGAAAACACAGAAACTCACACAGAAAAGAAACTATAAACAAAATTAAAAGCAAATAATTAGTAAGGATGTTTGTAATCTACACAGCAAACAGTTGATATTCTAAACGTTTGGAGAAAAGAGGTTAAAAATTAGGGAACGGCTGGGTGGTGGTGCACTCCCAGCGCCTGGGAGGCAGAGGCAGGCGGATCTCTGTGAGTTCAAGGCCAGCCTGGTCTACAGTTCCAGGACAGCCAGGCTACACAGGAAAACCCTGTATAAAAAAAAAAAAAAAAAATAGGGAAAGACCTAAAGGATTCATTTACAGATGAGGATATTCAGATGCCAGTGACATTTAAGAACTACATACATCCCTGGTCAAATTAAAACAAAGCCACATTTCCCAATAATTATATTGAGAAAATGAAGATCAATAATGCCTAATGTCTAGTCATAAACTGCTCTGGGATTATAAACTGATGTAATCTTTTTGGAGAGAAATTGAATAGTTGCTAATTAAATTGAAAATGCATGTGATTTTTGATCCAGAAACGTTATTTCTGAGAATTTATACCTCAGAAAAGTCACACAAATGTGTCCAGTGTTTACTGACTCAATATACTACTAATGGCCTAGGAGCTATGCAAATATTAATTAATAGCAGGATCATTGCTAATCCATCCTGGTTGTGGCACGTTGGATAATGCCATACAGCTATTTAAAAAAGGGATGTTACAGCGTGTGCTGATATGGAACAAGGCCCACAAGACGCTATTCAGTTTGCAGAAAAGCGTTTACGCCATAGTGGGCAACCCCGTTTTCATCTTTACCCTGAACGGCAGAACAGTCCGGGTGCGCACGCAGGCACCACGCACGCCCCTTCCATCAGGACAGCCACGGGCCGGGAAACGGTGTGTCTCCCCTCCTGAGGGCGCTTTCTCCTGTGACCTGCAGTCTCACTTTTTAAAATCAGCTTTCACTGTAAGTTTTATATGTTATTTTGGAGTTTGAAAACAGAAAACAGCTTTCTTTTGGAGTCTGTTCCCATCCAGCTGTAACATAAATTTCACACGGCCTCTTATACGTGCTCTCTCGACCCAGTTTTGGGGTACTGCCGGACTGCTGGTCAGTCCTCCTGTTTGAGCAGAAAATTAAGCCCACACGCAAGCACCTCCCTCAGCGTGCTCTCAGTACCCCAGAGTGACCACACGCTCACCCAGCCCCACCAGAGCCAAGAAAAAGCCCCAGCGCCTGCTGCTGAGCTCGCTCTGGGCAGGCCCTCCCAGTCCTGCCGGCCCAGCCTCCCTTTTCTTTCCCGGCAACCACAGTTAAAGACCTTTGCTCACAGCTGGTTCCTCTGTGCCACGGGACAGCCTCAGCACCCTGCGAAACGGGCCTGATGCGGCGTCTTCCCAAGGCACCGTCGTATCCTCAGCCGTAAACTGCTTTCCCAGGTCTGCGTCCCACGCAAGGCAGCATGGCGGCCACAACCAGCGAAGCATGCTCGACCCCGCCTTCACACTGGGCCCTGGAAGGCCCCTGGCTGGAGGCCTGTCTCACGGCCAGCTGCCCCAACTCTCCCTGCCGTTGTCTGTCTTGGCTTCGGCACTGTTGACCTTTGTGTGAATTCCCGTTCCCTTCCCCGAGCCTGCACCTGGTGCGTCTTCGGCCTCTCTTCTTGGCTTACGGTTTGACTCGCCCATCTGTCCAGGCACCTCAGTGCCGCGGCGGTCAGCGGCTAATGACCTGCTGCTGGGCCCAGCTCCCACCAAACAAAACTCAGCTTTACGGGCAGTGCTCTAGCAAGCATGACCACAGAGCACAGAAACAAAGCCCCAGTCAGAGAGCATCAGGCCTGGAGCGGGCTAGGAAGGATGGATGGGCTCAGAAACCAGGCAGATAGGTGGTGCCGGAGTGTGGAAACCAGAGAAGGGGTCTCCAGCAAGCTCCTCCGAAAGGCTGCGCGCCAGAACGTGAGTGTGAACGGGCGATGGGAGCCCAGAGATGCAGGCAGGCGGGAGCCAGGTGGACTCACTGGGAGGCAAGATAGAGACCAGAGGACAGATGGTCACCAGAGCAGTGGCCAGACAATGGTGCTGGTGACAAAGGGCAGAGGCGCCCGGACACTGGCAAAAAGGACGCAGATGCTGCCGAGCCCTGTTGGCTTATGTGATTGCCTCCACGTAAGTGACACCTCTGTGTAACTTTTCTCTAGTTAAACGTGGTCAGCTAGTTCAAGGAAACCTTCAGGGCATGGAAGTTTTGCCCTCACAGCAGCCTTGAACATGTAATCCTCTTATAGCCCAATTTTTCACCTGTAAAACTAGGCACAGTGCTACCCACCACTGCAACCTCCAGGGTGTCCGATAGACTCCAGGCTTCCGTATGCTCTGCCGCCCTGCGCCTGGCGCCCAGCAGGTCAGAGGGTAGTAAATCAGAGGCTATGTGGATGTGGGCTTCTTCCACAGGCAGAAGCCTCTTATTTATGAGCCTCTGCTGTGGCCTCCTGACTTCTTTTGAGCAGAGGAGCTGGGGACTCAAGGCTGAGGTGGTAAATTCACAGGGGTAGATCTGATCAGCACGTGGGTCCAATTTCAATTCTCCTTGCATTACAGTCTTGGCCTGCACAGACCCTGAGGTTCTCTGTCATCTGTGATGGCACTCAGACAGTCCATGTGATTGGATTGAGAAACACCTAGAGGATTAGTGAAACACAGGCCTCCGTGCGTGCGTGCAGGCATGTGGCATTTCCACACTTGTTAGAGCCCCAGGGCTCTGAATTCATTCCTAGATTCAGCCTTTGAGGGGTTCATGGTGGGCAGCACTGCTGGGACATAGTGAAAGGCAGAAGATGACTGACCTGTGACCTACTTCTCCTGAAGGCGTGTCTCTGGAAACCCTCTTGACCAGGCTTCTTCCTGTGTGCCCTGCTCTCCTGTTCGACCTGCTGCATTTTATTGTCATGATAGACCAACCCCTCAGATATGGCAAGATAAACAGAATGTCCTTCCCTTTAAGTTCTCAGCCACAGTGCCACAAAAGCAAACCATTTAACATCCTACCTGCCAGTTCTCCACCTAAGCACTAAACCGCCTCTCATCCAGCCTGGGGTTGAGCTATTAACGGCAACAAGGGCTGTGTCCAGAACCTCAAGTCAAGACACAAACTCCCAGAGCCAACGCTGCTCCACCCCCTTCGTTTACCAGTTCCTCAGAAACTCACACAGTTTCTCTTATTGGCAGACATGGCATTCCTTCATAGCATGCCACTTTCACACAACTAGAATTCGGAGACGAGAAAAAGGCAGCTGCTACACACTGCAAACTGGGCTTTTATGTGGCTTCCAGGCAGGAGGCTGCTGGAGAACATCACACACCTTCTTATCATTGCCTGCTTGCTGGGACCTCTATTCATTTTATGAATTATATATCTCGGGAATTTTCCATGAGGTGATGGAGAGTCATGTTGCTTGCTCTCAGATTTATGCAAAAAAAAAAAAAAAAATAGCCATTCTTTTCCTTAGCAGAAAATCATGGGCACTCCAGAACTCTTGACTCCCAGAAAGCCATGAGGCAGGTTTTCTATGAAGGACAGAAAGAATGAATTGACATCAACTATGTTAACCATCCCTGCCTAGAAGGCGGGAACTCCATGCTCAGACCCAAATGTGACAGCCACATCAAGGCAGCAAGTGTTTAAACCCCAGGGCGAACTTCAGCTCCTTTCGCTTGGTGGCTCTCTTCTGCATTGGCTGAGAAAACTGCAATCATTAGCTATGGTTTTCTTTCTTGTTTTTCAATTAAGATAATTAAGTCAATGTAATGTTCTTGAGAAGGCAGGAAGGGTAGCCCAGGAGAACTGACCTAGCGTTTGTGGGCACCCAGCTCCTGGGGCAACCGGAGCTATGTGACTCAGTACTCAGGGCCACACACAAGGGCAGAATCAGACACTTGCCCCACAGGTGGAGGAGAGCACGGCCCCCGGCTTTCAGCTGAGTCTGTCTTGATTATCTAGCTACTTGGGGGGCATCTGAGAGACTCTCGGGGCTCTGAGCTGCTTGCAGGCCTTCAGTACCTTATCAGGGGGAATGCTCAGAGTGAGTCAGCCTCTAATTTATCAGGCCACTGCTGTAGTTCCAAGTTCATTCTGCAGGTAAGTGAGTCTGCCTGTCTCTTCCCTGTAAGTATTCAGGTTATAATGAAGGGAAGGGGGAGTAGTAGGGAAGGCTGGGAGGAGGAGGAGGAGGAAGAGTAGAAAAAAGAGAGGGAGGAGGGAGAAGAGCAACTCAAGAGGGACTTCCTAGAACAACAACAACGCTCAGCAGTGTCAGCAGGGAAGCACACCACCCCTGCTTGGGCGGCCTCTACTTTCTGCTGCTCAGGGAGTGAGTGTTTTGCTCCCCAAGCTAAGGTTTGGTAGTCGGAGGGAGGCAGCTTCTGCCCCTGGGTCTGTGGTAGTTTCCCCTCTCTCTATCATGTCCTGTGAAGTTCTGCTGCCAATCTGCAGTGCGTGGCCTTTTGTCCTACATTCACAGAACCTCTGCTAGCCCAGCCTCACGCCTTATCTGGCTTTGGTGCATTAGCCATAGACCCTAAACTCAGTATCCTTACCAGGGACACATGTAGCTGGCATTCTGTTTCAACTGGCTCAAGTCACATCCCTGGGGATGGTGGAAAGGTCCTTTCAGTCAATCCCTCACACCCCTCTCTTGTATCTCTTTGGACATGCTATTTACCAGGTTTGTGCAACTTTGTGCACAGAATGATTGAAAATAAGACCCAATGTTCTTATCATGGAACTTAGGACCAGACAATAATCCGTTTCCCAGTCTCTCCTCATACTCTGGAACCCACAGCTTAAGACACCAGAATACATCCTTCCCCTGCTGGATCAGCACCTCCAAGAAATGCAGTTTAGACCTTCAGTTATTCATTTTCACTTAAAGAGCCTTTAGCAGCTGTCTCAAGGTCTATTGCCTTTGCTAACCATCAAGATTAGGCCGACAGCACCAGGATGGTTGGGCTCCTCCCCATTCTCCTTGAAAATGTGGACTGAAACTGTGCAAAGGGTATAAAACAAAAGCAAAAATTCGCTCTCCTCCATCCTCCCCCATCCCTCTCTAAAGCAAAGAATTGTATTCTTATGTCTACTCCAATATACTTAACAACATGCTTAATCTCTACCCTAGAGCCACCCATTTTCAGCTACTGCTCCCAGGCTGGAGCAACCCTTATGTCACAGAGGATTAGGAAACGTTGGACATGCTTCGACTTTAGTTGTCAGCAAATCTTGTTTCTCAGTGCCCCTCCCATGTGCAAGGGACACTTCTCTGATGCAGTATTTCCTGCCAACCAATGGAAGTTTGAGTGTGGGGTTTACATGGGACCTGGGCTTGCTGAGGACTGGCAAGGCAAGAAAAGGAACACGGAGAGTCTTGTTGTGACGATGGCTTAGGGCATATGCTATAGGAGAGGAAGGACTAGTTAAACTAGCGTTCCTCAGTCAATTATTTTCATCATGGCTGGGAGCGTGGTGGCTTACAGGCAGATGCTACAGAAGAAGCTGAGAGTTCCACATCTTTTTTTAATTATTTTTATTTTTATTAATTACAGTTTATTCACTTTGTATCCCCCCTGTACCTCCCTCCCTCCTCCCCTCCCAAACCCACTTTTCCTTCCCCTTCTCCACCTATGTCCCTCCCCCACTCAACTGATAAGGGAGGTCTTCCTCCCCTTCCCTCTGATCCTATCAGGTCTCATCAGGACTGGCTGCATTGTCTTCACTGTGGCCTGGTAAGGCTGCTTCCCCCTCAAGGGGAGATGATCAAAGAGCAGGCCAATCAGTTCATGTCTGAGACAGTCCATGTTCCCATTACTATGGAATCCACTTGGACACTGAACTGCCATGGGCTACCTCTGTGCAGGGGTGCCAGGCCATCTCCATGAGTGGTCCTTGGCTGGAGTATCAGTCTCAGAAAAGACCCCTCTACCCAGATTTTTTGGTTCTGTTGCTCTTCTTGTGGAGTTCCCCTCTGGGTCTTTCCCCTCTGGCCACTGTGGGTGGTGGTCACTTTTTGGACAATGGAAACATGAAAGGCTTTGTCCTGGCTAGTTTCATGTCAACTTGACACAAACTAGAATCATTTGAGAAGGTGCTCTCAATTAAGAAAATGCCTCCGTAAGATCAGGCTGTAGTCAAGTCTGTAGGGCACTTTCTTAATTACTGAGTGACTTGGGACAGACAAGCCCATTGTAGGTGGTGCCAGCCCTAACCTGGTGTGGTCCTGGGTTCTATAAGAAAAGAGGCTGAGTAAGCCTTGGGGAGCAAGCCAGTGAGCAGCACTCTTTCATGGCCTCTGCATCAGCTCCTGCCTCCAGGTTCCTGCTCTGCTGGAATGCCTGCCCTGACGTTTCCTCAGTGATGGCCTGGTGGAAGTGTAAACCCTTTTCTACCCAGGTTGCTGTTGGTTATAGTGTTTCGTCACAGCAGTAGAAACTGTAACTAAGACAGAATTCCATCATCATGTTTTAAACTTTTAGCCCAATCATCTTCTGGGTCTAGACTCCCCCACTCCTCCCAACACCAAATTCTTATTCTATTTCATCAAACAGAAAATATCCTCATAATTTCTTTTTTGCCTGAACCTACTGTGCAGATGGGGATGTGTCCATCTCTGTATTTAGAAAGCCTATTTAATTGCTTTCCTCAGACCATGGGACCAGCTCTCCACATCAGGACAGGAACTGTGCCCCTTTGCCAGAATGTTCATGCATAGGAGTCATTTGGTTTTGCATATGAACAGTGGTGATCAGAACTGGCTGATAAGACCCAGATTCTTGGACTAAGCACAAGGGATCAGATCTAAAAATTTACAGGCTGAGAAATAGAATCAGCCAGAGTTCAGCAAGTACAGCTTCTGGGTTCAAGTGGACCAGTCCACACAGCTCATGAGGGAAGGTTGCACATCTGTGTGATGCCAGAATGCATGCAGAGAGATTGTCCTGGAAGTGAATGAGGGGAGTTGAGGGAGAGCAAAGACCATTCACAGCATTATCAAAGAAATAAGCACACCCCAGAAAAGGTGGACAGCAGGATTAATTTATTGCACTAAATCCTGTTTCTCTTTTGCTTTCCTGAGAGGAACTGCAAAGTTACCATTAACAGCCAGTTAAAGCAAACAAATGAGTGTATGCCTGTGTGTTCTAACTAGAAAACAAACTCGAGACCTTTTTTAAATAAAAGCATTAACAGCAATGCCCACATGAGTAGGACAATACATTCATTGTTCTACTCAGAATGAAAGCAGTGATAGGCAGCTAGAAGGCGATCAATAAGTATTTTCTGATTGATTAAAAATAAATCACAAAATAAAAATACAAATTAGAGATCCGTGCCTCTGCTGATCATTCTCTCCCCAGACTAATGAGGTGTTTATTTCCTTGGCAAGGGCTTCTTCTTAGGAGTGGTCAGTGCAGAACAATGCTTGCTGAGCCTGGACAGGTGCTAATCAATGCTACAGACTGTGCTGTCCTCCAAGTGGTGACAACTACTGAAACAAGAGAGCAGGCACCAAGCTCGTTCATCTTTAATGGGTCGTGCATGAATCCATCTGTCCCTTGAGTGAAGGTCTGTGCTTAGTGCTTCCATAAGGAAAGGAGAGCAGCTCCATCTTACCACACATGGGAAGAGTCGGGTGGCCATGAAAGAGGTATTTATTGATGAGGGATTTCAAAACAGCTCACTTACACTGTATGTAGATGGCACAGAAGGGTCCTATTGCAGTGATAATTACTGTAGTGAACATTCCTTGGTTTCCTTCCAAGCACCCAATTTTTCTGATAAAAGTTGCCTTCAGATTTCTCTGGGCAGAAGGGATGGCCAAAGACACTCTACAGTGCCTGAACAAGACCGAAGGTTGTCTTTCTTATAACAGATCCAGAACCAACAGGTAGGCTCTGCTCCATACAGTCACACAGGGATCTGGGCAAGCAGGCTGCATTGCCATCCTCAATATGTAGCTTCTATAATTGCTTCAGCTTTGCTGTTTCTATCCAGCCAGAAGGAAGGAGGCACGGACAAGAGGGCTTACTTTGTGACTTTAGATCCAGGTTGAGAAATGGCTGCATATCATCACCTGGACTCCTATCCAGCTGGCAAGAACTTTCTCTTATGGCTATACCTGGCTGCAAGGGAAGCGGGGATGCTGCAAGGGAGGCTGGGACTTGTAGTTTATAGCTGGACTCCATGTGTTGAAGCCATACTCTAGTCAGGAGATAGAAAAATAAACTAAGGTAAAGGGTGTTTTCCATCCAGTATGTTGCCTCAAAGTTTGTGTCTTGCACATAATGACAAAAGGCTGAAGAGGACTGAAGCTGAAACGTTCCAGTGGTGGCACTCTGAAGTGGTCTTCCACCGACTTCTGTCACAGGAACCCCTGGAATCACCCTAATTTCTGCCCGCCACTTTTCTCTCTAACTGTAACTACCTTTTTAGCCTAGGCTAGCCAAAATTACTATTTGCTGCTTGCCTTCCTCACAGGGCTTAAGAGGCTTGGGGACCATTGAGGAAAATCCCCTCCCTTAAGATCACCTTTCAGTGGAGATATCAAGGCTTTGTTGAGTTAATTTAACTGGGCCTGTCAATCACTGTCCAGGAGGTCACCTCACAGGACATCCAATTTATGGAAAGACACGCTAAGGAGACACAGGAGGAAGAAGTATCTCCTTGATGAATTAATGTACTTTCTCTAGAAAAACCTCTTCCTTATTTAGGTCTACCCCAGTAAGCATAACTTTTACTTTTTCTTTCTTCTCTTTCTTTTTCAGATATAGCCCAAAAGCTGAAGCATCTTTTTACAGAGACTCTGGGCATCCCACTCATTTTCTGAGGCACTCTGCCCTATCTCTACTTACCCTTGCATTTCTGTCAGGCAGTTGCTATTGAGCTGAACACACCTGCTTTCTTTGGCCTGTGCTGACTAGTTTTATGCCAACTTGACACACGCTAGAGACATTTGAGAGATGACAACCTCAAATGAGAAAATGTCTCCATAAGTTCAGGCTGTAGGTAAGCCTGTAGGGCATTTTTCTTAACTTGTGGTTAATGTGGGAGAACCCAATCCATTGGGAATGGGGCCTGGGCTGGTGATCTTGGGTTCTCTAAGAAAGCAGAGTGACCAAGCCGTGGGGAACAAACCAGTAAGCAGCACCCCTCCATGGCCTCTGCATCAGCTCCTACCTCCAGATTCCAGCCCTGTTTGAGTTCCTGTCCTGTCTTCCTTTGGTGATAGACTATGATGTGAAAGTGGAAATGTAAGCCAAATAAACCCTCCCCAAGTTGCTTTTGGTCATGAGTACCTCTAACTAGGACATGCCATAAACTTAAAAGTCATGTCTTTCTGCTCTTCTTCATCTCTCTCCTCATGGCAGCTTACCTGCCCTGTTTTTTTTATTTTTATTTTGTGTGTGTGTGTGTGTGTGTGTGTTTTTATTATATCCCAAACTGTAATAAAATTGTTTTGAGCTTCCTTCCCAGCCTGTCTCTAAATTATTTTATCAATGAGGCTAAGAATTCAAAAGGAACCCCCAGTTTCCCTAATGGTAGTTCCGTCGTTTTGAAGCCCATGGTAGAAAGAGTGTGTGATGGAGCCAAGCTGCCTGTGGAGAGGAGGGAACTGCAGACACTGCATTTCCTTCAAGGGTGTGTCCACAGTTACCCAACTTCCTCCCTGGTCCACAACCATCCAATGACACCACAGGCTAGGAAGCAGTAAAACAACACTGTCCCCACCTAATCTCTGTACATGTGTCTTGATTTCCAGCCAGCAAAACTCCTGGTGTTCATTACTCTTTCCCCTCAGTGTGTTCAATGTGAGCCTGAAGCTCCCAGATGGGCCCAACCAGCTTCTGCAAGGCCCAGTAAGCAGTACAAGGATTGCCAACACCTCTTGAGCCTTCCCTAGGCATTCTGGTTTGGAGCTGGCTGTGGCTTAAGTTTGCAGTATGGAAATTAATCACCAATGCGCCTTGCAAGCAGGTTATGCCCGGGTCACAGTTTGAATGTAACTCTGCAACCTCCACAACTTCACCAGCTATAGGCATAATTGTGGTGACAAGCAGGAATTTGCATATTAACAGCCATCAGTGTGCTGCTGTAAGATGAACCCAAATGAGAATTCCACCCCCTCTGGGGTGTTAGCACAGGCAAGCAACACCAGGAATACATCCAGAACCAGATGCCCTCATTACGGTCCCCTTTCCCTCATTGTAATGCAAATTGCCTGAATCAAGGCATCTAAAAAGTGCCTGAGAGGTGCATGGGAGAGCATCTTAAATAAGTAACGAGTCAAAATTCAGGACATCCCTTAATTAATTGGGAGATATAACAAAATAAAACAGGCTTAAGGCAATGGGAACTTGCTGACACTGGGCTGTCTTGGAACACCCTCCAGTAAGAACTCCCTCTTGCTACTCTGTAGAGTCCTTGAGGAGCACCCCAGCCACCGCCCACACGCTTCTCCTTGAGCGTGGAGGTAGGAGGGAAGTACACGTGGGACCAGAAGGCATTGCCATCTACAGAGGTTTCTGCTAATTAGCACAGGACGATGGTGTAGGTGTGGAGCTGGGCTGGATGTCATGGACCTGGTGCTCAATAATAGCCTAACGGGTTTCCGCCTAAAGATGCGTGATGGAAAGACGGCATGAATAATTCAGTGAGCTCGAGGTCCTGAACTCACATTTTCTCTCATAAAGAGGAAAGCCCAGTGCCTCAGGTACCAAGTTACAAACCAATCAGGCTCGGCGTCTCTTTCAGAGCTGTGTTACTAAGTGCTGCGCAGGTGTGAAAAGCCTTATTACCATGTAATTTTGTTGGAAGCAGACTTCCAAGTACCTGCTTTACTTTATATTCACATACACAAAAAAAGATCAAAATGTATTTTATTTCCTAACAATGGCCAATTTGGCGATAATTACTGTAAACTACGAAGTTTTTTAAGTCATGGCACCCAAGTGAAGCCCCAGGTTGGCCCCCTTTGTACATGAACCTCTTCTTATTTATTGCCTTCTCAATAATGAACTTTGAGATAAACAACAGAAAAGTAATTTGTTTTTTGACAATGCTGAACCTTTGAATAGAGAAAATCACACAGTTGAACACAGAGCGCAGTCCTGTGTGGTAAAGTGGTATCCATGGCAACCAATAGATTTTTTATGCTAAGTCTGGCCTTTAAAAACATTTCACGTTTACCACTGAGAAAAAGATGGCCTTGATTTAAAAATGATACAACAAGTTCCTCGGATGGGCATGCTTTCTGCTCTGGGCTGCAAACTCAATTAAGAGGCATCTCCTCAGCTCCGAATCACTCCACGAGTATTTGTGTCATCTTTGACGCACACAGTGGCCCGAACGAAAAAGGGAAAGGTTGGAGGCTTTGCATTCTGCTGCAGGGGCTGGGGCAGTTTGTTTTTCCACTTGTTCTCCTTGGACTTAACACCAGGGGCAGAAAAGTGGGGAGTAAAAATAGCATGTTGGCCTCTTATCTGAGTCTGTGATCATGGTGACCATGAAAATATTATGTCCCTGCTTATCTTGGGGACAGCTCTGACCACACTCGCTTATTATAACTTGAAATAATGGACAAAGAAATACCTACTGCACCCACTGCAGACTAAGCACCACCCTGAATTAGTTCCTGTGCACATTTAGACAGTTGGGTACCAAAAATGGAGTGCAATTGTGGCCAAGGGAGGATGTCTTATTGTCGCATTAATGCTGTTTCCATAAAAGGAGAAAGGATGAATCTAACTGACTCAAAGAATGAGAGAGAGAGAGAGAGAGATATGAAGAGAGAGAGAGATAGAAAGAGACTCTTGAAAGCTGCATCAAAAGAAGGAAACTAAGTAACTGTCCTTGAAAGAACATTGTTTTCCCTGCCTTTTTTCTGTTCTTGCTTTGTAGCCTTAGCTACAGTCTGTATCCAGTTTGTAGCCCAGGGTGGCCTCTGACTGAAGGCTCTACCTTCCAACTCTCCTCCTTGGTTTTCAGTTCATTCAAAGCTTCCTTTCCAAGGGAGTGTTTTTTCATCCTTTCTCACAGGAGGCTTGTCTGTTAGTCCTCAAACAGGATGATTTGGGCCTCACTAAGAGTCAGCAAGAAAGACCTCATATCCTTCTGCTTCTGCTGGTCACTGCTGCTGGAAGGTTTTCACGGCTGGCTAAGGGTGTGGACTGAGCTGTGTCCTCTGAAATTTAGATATGGAAGCAGTGACTCCAGCACCCCAGAAGCTAACTGGAGAGCAGACTTTAGAGAGCTGATCCAGCTGAAATGAGAGCATTAGTGAGCCTCACTCCAGGCTCACTAATGGCCGTTCATAAGAAGATGCTCCAGGTTCGGGAGGAGACACCAGTGATTGCGCTCAGGGGAAGACAGCACAAGGACCCACGAGCAGACAGCAGCACTTAGAAGCCAACAAGGGGGTCTGCAGTGGAAAGCAGACTTGGTGATGCCTTCATCTTGGGTTTCTAGCCTCCACAGTGACGAGAAGATACATTTCTGTGGTTTAAGACACCTGATTGTAGAGAGAATTATGTCACAGCAGCTCAAGAAAGCTAACGCAATGATTGGGAGTAGAGGGGCTTCTTAAGAGTAGATCAGTCTGCTGGTTAAGGAAACACAGCATTTGGCTGTTCTGTCTTCCTGTGTGTGTGTGTGTGTGTGTGTGTGTGTGTGTGTGTGTGTGTGTGTATCTTGGGGAGGCTCTGGGTGCAGTAGAGCTGGGGACCAACCTCATGCTGCCCCTCCTGTCCTCTAGGACTCATTCTCCCTATTTGTCAGCAAAAAGATAGAACAATCTTTTCTCAAAACAGGCTCTAAGGAATCAAGAACAAAGAATATACAGAGAAAAAGTAGTGTGTCCTTCAAACCACCAAGTACCTGAGAGTGTTTGGCCCCAGGGTGGTGGTGGTTCCTGAGAGGAACGGGGACAGGCTGCACTCAGCTTCTCCTAGTCACAGGCTCTGCCAGATGGCCGGGCCTTAGGCCCAGGACCACACATCAGCCGCCTGCCCAGAGGCACAAGCCATCCATCTTTCCAAGATAATTTTCCTCCTTCAGCTCATAGAGAGCTCTGGGCTACCTTTGGCCAGGGAAAGAATGTTGACTGCTTCACACACGGAAACATAAATCACTCTCTTTAGGCCTTGTTAACTTCTGCTTATAAAGTGTTTTAATGCAGAACTGTCAGGCTCCATGAAAATAACGGGTGGTGACAGGCTTAGGAGCAGAATCTTCTCAGGTAGTTAGGATGGCGAGCTAGGTTATAAATTGCTTTTAAAGAGCCGAGGCGGGGACTATGAGCTTCCCATGCCTACTCCAAATGATACCAATGAGGCAGCCGGGACAAGACCATGCTAGTAATCCATCTTAATTATTTGTCAGCAAAGCCATCTTAATAAGAGATGTCTTTCATTTTGATTAAAATGACCCTTGGTAATCTCCAAAGGGCCGTGTCTGGAAAGCTCCATGGAAAGGGAAAAGTGGAGTCTTTGGGGTTTCATGTCTCAAGCAAGGAAGATGGAATTGGTTAAAAATATATCAATTTAAAGAAACAGCCTAGGTGTCTGGTGGCATAGACGCATCAGTCAGTCTCTGGAGATCTTATTTGCTATAGTGCTCAGACATTAGTGGTCTCATCATTTCGTTCACATTCATCATATCTCAGAGCTGGCTCCAGGTTTAGCTGCTGCCTGACAGGGAGGTGGGGAAAAACCAGAGCCTACCATTGCACAACACAGGGAAAACAGGTCTGTAAGAAGAGATTCCACAGGTTAAACAAAATGGCAGTCGCCATCTGCAGCTCACAGGAGTCAGTGATTCCCTCAGAGAAACAGCAGGGTGGACTGGAGCATCTGGGCAAAAATCAGCCTGAGCAGGGGAGATAAGCAGTTGAGAACCAAGGCCAGGAGTTCCATGATCTTATCCCTGAGGGCCAGAGCTTGGGGAAGACTCGGGGCCAGAACGAGGCTGTGGGCAATGCTGTTCAGAGGCCAGGCCGCCCAAAGGCGTTCATTTATCATTAATGAACACATAGTTACTACACACCTGTATGTGTCACATTAACCCAGAACTGGGGATTTCTAAGAACAAAACCCACAAAAATTTACCTCTCCATGGAGCTTGAGCTCTAGGGAAGCCAGTGACTCCACAAGCCTTGTCCAATGATGTGGCAAGGTCACCTATATGGTTTGCTCTCTGAGACCAGAGCAGCTGGAAGGGGCCCCGGGTCTGGGAAAGTGAGTACCAGGAAATAAGCTGGAAGGCCTGGCCACTGCAGAGGCCCATGAGCCCACCCTGCTGGGCGGAGACGTCTTTCTTCAGCTTGGAGAGGCTCTACAATTCAATAACAATTTTCTAAGATGCTTCTGACTTTTAAACATGTAACTATAGTTACAGGGCTTCAGAGAGCCATCTGCTACACTTTAATTTGCTTCTCAAGACCGAGAGGATTGTAGACATGGACTAACACATTCAGGAACATTCTTTCCTCCATATTCACAGCTTAAAATGTGTACCAGCATCAACTTTCCCATTCTGTCCTTGAATTTCTCTCCCACGTTTTCTCGTTGATGGACAGGAACAAAACAACCTCACTAATCTGCTGTGTGATGTTTTTAGGTGCTGTACAGCATGCAAGTATGAAGTGATTTGAATTTTTCTCACAGCAATCGTGTTTCTCTTATGATGGTATCTTGGTGTACTGCAAAGGCTGGCCTTGAACTCTCAATCTTCCTGCCTTAGCTGAGATAATGGGCAGACATCACCACAATGGCTTCAAGGAGGTTTTGTTTTGTTCTGTTTTGTTTGTTTTAGCAATGTTTTCCTTTATGGAATTTATAGGACTATTTGTATGTAATCCCACAGGGTCACTGACATGCCCAAAGTGGAGGGCTGTCTGGAATGAACATGAAGGCCCACAGGTAGAATGCCGTGGCAAAGGTTAGACTTTCGATCCATCATTCTTAGAAAATACATTTACAGTTGTATTCCAAATAACCAAATCTTTCATTCAGCAAAGGTCTGTTGAGTCAAGTCCAGTTCACCTGCAGGAACTCCAGAATCCATGCAGGAGGAAGAAGCCTGTACGGGAGGGAAGTGTGTGACGCTGTAAACTGTATCTGTCAAGGTCTCTTCTCTCAGAGGTTCTTCCGTTTCCCACGAGTGCCACGTGGGGGCCTTCACCACGTGGGCCTTGGCAAGTCAGTCGGGATGCCACCCAGAATGCTCCCTCCCTGCGGATTCCATCCGCTCGTATCTTCCTTCTTTGCAATAGTGGGAGTCCTGAGGTGCCCAGGGCACACATGTCCATCTGAGGTTCACTCTCACCTTCAGTTTCGTGGAACTACCTCAGAAAAAGCACCGCGGCCGAGGGAAGGAAGGGCCTTGCAGGGAAACAGAGTCAAGTGAGACATTAAGTAAGAAACTTAGGGCCCACAGTCTGGAAAGGCAGAGCAGTGCTTTTCTGATGTCAGAGGTCGGGAGCTCCTGACCATGAGGACCAGGAACGAGGACTACAACTCTTAGCCCAGACTGTGTCACGTGAATCTTGCCAGATGGAAGCTGAGAGGGATGAGGGCGCTGGCCTCAACCACACACTCCAGGAGATCAGGCTTTATTTAATCCAGTTCCCTGTGCGTCCTGCTACTTTCAGAAAAGCGCATGTAGAAAATGTCCAGGAAATACTTTTCTTTAGATCTTGCCTGCACTATGCTTAGATGTGATGAGATGGCCTTCTGCCTTATTTAACAAGCCTGGGGAGGGGAAGGAAATGAGTCAACGTGACTGGAGAATTTTGACGCCTTTTCTATAAATGGTCCTCATTTGTTTTACAGTCTGGATGGGATGAAACTTAGCAAACCCAACCTGCCTTTCCCTGCAGAAAAGACTAGAATCTGTCGACTGCACATCCCCACTTGGACTCTCCAGCTTCACTTCAACCGGCAATCAGTTGCACTGGGCGCTTCACATTTCCCTTCAACGGGCATCTGCTGACTTCAGCTATCGGAGTACTGTAGAACTAAAGAAGCCGACACTTCTTTGGAGAGAGAAGGAAAAGATCCCTGTCAATTCCCCTGGTTCCATTCCGGGCTCTGTCACTGCTTTGATTTGTAGGTGGGACAAACACCCTCTGTGTCTCCAAAAGCAGAGGATGAGCTCTGTGCATGAGCAGGTGGGGGTGCATGTGATAGCTGCTCTGTTTCCTCATTTCTTCCAGTGCCTGCCCCCTGACAGGGTGCTGTGTGGGGAGTGAGGCAGGCAGAGCCTTGAGGAAGGTGATCCTTGGCTCCCGGAGATGAGCACGTGAAGGAGGAAGCTCTGACTTCCGAGCAGAGAGCCCTCGGACATCAGCCTGGTGAGCCCTGGAAGGGAGGGGTCATGTGACGTCAGTGAGTACCGTTGACACTTGGCTACAAGTGGAGGTTCTTGGACCTGGTAAAGCAGCCAACAGTCCAAGACGAGCAGGTGGTCTGGGAGCAGCTGCTTCTGTGCGCCATTCTCTGGAGCCCACTGTCAGCCTGCCCTCCCAGTCTCCCACACAGCAATAAACAGTGTGTCCTTGTCTTGGGAAGACTAAAACATGAGCCCCGGTCTCTGAGTTTCCCTGTGCCGCTAGAGTCCATGGGGAAGTTCGAGTGCTTTCTTTCCAGTGGCATTTTCTAAAATGTATTCTTTGGCTATTCTTCAAACCAGAATTCTTCCATCAAGTGAATCTGAGAAATACTTTGAAAAGTTCCGTGCTGAGTGCTGGCAATACAGTGCCAGGAGAAGTCACCCTATGTCTGGGTCATGGCAGGAAGCGAGGTCAGAGAAAAAGCAGACTAGACGATGGGAGTTCTCATAGGTCTCAGCAAAGGTCTGCTTTTATCTGTAACAGTCTGTGTAAGTCAGAGATCCATCAGTGGCCCAAGATGCCCAAGGTAAGAAACTTTTAAGGAGAAATGTTTCACTTGACTCATAGTCTTGGAGGTTCTTCTATTCCATGATCAGTTGGCTCTATTGCTTGTGAAAAGTGGAAATGCCACTCCCCTCCCCCCCAAAAAACAGCCCCAGTGTAAAGGTTTGTCAGCTGGAAATTACCTTGTGTGAGGGGTGTGGCCTTCGTGAGCTGGAAAACCTCATGTGGACTCTGAGATGCGGTAAACAGTAGCCCACAGTGAGGCAACGCCTTTACACTGCTATGCTTTGCGACGATTTGCATCCTTTGCTGGTCTTTGAGGGGAGACACGCTCCAGAGAACGGCTCCTGCTGCTTCATTAGAGTTTTGCCACTTAGTCAGACTTATGCCATTTGGAAGGGGTCTTGACGCTGCTACTGCATCGGTCCACCGCTGCTGACGTGTGCTGCTGCTCTGCTGTTTGCCTGGACCGCTGGCACCCTGACGACTGAGCTGTCCACCCTTGTCAGCAGGAGGTAGTTAAAAAGGCCTCTAGCCCCCATCCCCACTAATCTCCTTCTAAGGTCGGCATGGGGGGGCTGGCAGAGGTGTTTAAGAACCTTAAATAAGGCAGATGTTTGAAGAATCTAAAGCCTTCACCCCGTGACCTAAAGCTGGCACACGAGACCCCGCCTCTCCTGGTCCTCGCTACCTGTAAATACACTGGGGCCTGAGGGAGTCTTCCACCGAGGGACAGCTTGGTCATTGGGCAGTTGGCGGTTGTAAGCAGCTTTTGACTGGTGCGTAGTGGAATACATGGTGCCAGGAGCTTCTGGGGAAAAGAAGTGTGCCAAGCTTGGCTTAACTCAATTCTGCCTCATGTCACTTAACTTCTAAGGCCTGTGAACACATCAGGAAGCACAAACTCGAACTTCAGATGATTCCTTCACCTGTCCTGTTGTCTCTACAGTTACACAGTTTTGTGGTCATTTCCATACTTCTCCCTATCACTTTTTTTGATTCACAACACTTTATTGTTTTACTGGGACCAATGTATTTCTTCCTATATATTAGGTTATTCAAGCTGCTATAATCAATAGACCTAAGCTCAAAATCAACTTATTTCTTTTTTTCCCCTGAAAAATCAAAGCCTGAAAATTGAAATTCTTTATGTGAAGAAGAGAAAATAGATTTTAAGAAATGCTCTTTTACATTTTAATTTAGAACATTAATCCACTTGTTAACTGGTTTTAGTACTTTAAACTACTCTCTTCTTGGTAGCTGAGGCACACGGCAGTGAGACGCCCCTTTGCACAGCCATTCAGGGACCCAGGCTGATGAGGACATTATTTTCCGTATGTGGTTTTCCAGGTCTCTTTAGGACCCATCTCACTCTACCCAGACCTGAGAGGAGAAGTGGCTGAGGAGGTCCACAGATGCCCTGGCGGCAGGGTGGGAGAGTTACAGCACATTTGCTTGCCTCTAGCTCCGGCTCCGTGCAAGAAGGTTAGCAAAGCCCTCCCTGGTGTAACTGCTCCCAGCAGCACCCTGCACCACGGAAGGCTCTATGAAGCTGGAGGACAGCTACTTACATCTGCGACACGCCTACCTACTTGTAGGTCTCTATAGGGAAAATAAATTTTAACGTGTGACTCTTTGCCAACCTCAAGTCCATCATGGGCGGGAATCACGCGTGCAGTAAAGGTTTGTTGAGTTAAGCAGCAGCGCAACGAAAACTCACGCGTCTGTGGACAGAGCTGAGGCTGCCACAGAAGCAGAGTGAAGGCTGTGGTGGTGCCTGAGCTCCAGGGAGACCTGAGTTTGCTGGGCAGCGGCCTGACCCACAGCTTAATTTCCCCCATGATTTATCTCACGGCGGCCTCAGGCAAAGCAGAGGTGGATTACCTGGCAGGGGTGGGATTTTCAGGGGTTCAGCTGAGCGAGGCGCCCTGTAGCTCTCTGGGTTTTTGGCCTGGCATCCCCCGAGGGAGGGGAGACCAGCGTTGGCGGCCTGGCGTACCTGTCCTGCCTCGGGCGCTCGCTCGGCTGAGAGCTGCAGTCCCGGAGCACGGGGTTCTCCGTGTGACTTCTGGCTCTGGTTCATCCTGTGAGAGGAACTGCCTAGCCCGAGGTTTGGGAGCGGCTCATGCTCGGCCTTCCGCGGGAGGAGCCGCCCACGCGTGACCCGCACACCCGCTTAGTGAACGCAGCTTTGCCATGGCTGTTCTGTGCGATCCAATCAGTCCTTACGTGGTTATCACCTCGGTGATATGATCTTAAGGCAAAGAAGCCTCTGGCAGAAACGGCGTGTTCGGTGCCTGCTTGCTGAGTGTGTCCACAGCAGCCGAGCGCCGTGGGGCTCCTCCATCAGGAGCACACTTGCTCTGCAGAGCGGGACAGCCACCAGCAGCCACCCTTCAGAGCTGGATACAGAACCCGCCCTTCACGGCCCAGGGAGAGTTAAGTGGGAGAAAGATAAAAATATATGACATGAATGATCAGAGCAATAAAAGTCACCACTCAATTAGCTAGCAGGGGGAGCGGAGGATCCGGGGAGCTGGTGACAAGACTCTTGCTCTCCGGGGACCCTGGTCCTTCCCGGCGTCTCCCCGACCTACTTGACGAGGCTGTGGATCTCGGGGTGGCTGGTAATTTTGTAGGAGGTCCCCCTACCCACGCAGCCAGCCAGCCACCCTCCTCATTACTTTAAAACATTAGCCAGCTAAATGAAAAATATTCATCATCGTATGCAAATCGGGCCTCCTTCTTGATGGCCCTCAGAGCAATTGGCAGTGTGTCTGCTTGAACCACTGCGATGATTTACTGTCCTTTCTTTTTCCACCACACACCCTTAAAAGCTACACCGACAGAAAAAAATGTTTAAGATCCATTTGACAGCTAGAAACATGTACGTATGTATGTGTGCGTGCATGCATTTTTTTTTTTTTTGGTAGGTTTAGCATGCAACACACACAAGTCTTGACATTAGGCATCTCTGACAGCTGCTCTGGCCTGCCCCTGAAGGGTGTTCTAGGAAACCCAGAACTAGGGTAAGATTAGGTGTGCCCCAGAAACTGTGGCCGCGCCTCGAGAAGAGCAGCTTCTATTTGGAAGAACCGGTGGGTGCTAACAGCCACGGTAGGTGCTAACAGCCACTCTTGAATCTTTCCACTCTGATCTAAATTACCCCTAGTGCGTTCAAGGTCTAGCTACCTAATGAGAACAATTATTTCTGGATTTCAATTATATTGAATTAAAGAAGTATTTTGTTTGTTTTTATTTGGAATTTTTTTCATTATGAAACTAATATAGCCACATTATAGAGAATATGAAAAATATATTGGGAGAACAAGATTCCCATAATCCCCTGCCTTAAGGAGAGCGTAGCTACACCGTCCTGGACTGGGTGGAGCATGGGCACTGTCTTAGCACTGACCTGTGCATGTTACCAGCAGGGAGAGCACGGTGAGATTTGCTTAAGACACTCCAGGTCACATGTGTTTCCAGCACAGTGATTAACAGTGTCCTCTTACCCTAAACGGGGAATCCCTGCTTGGATGAAACTTCAAAAGTTCATCTTAATTATTGGTATTATCTTCAATGCATAATTTTTTGGGGAGGAAACTATTTTAACCTAACGTGACCACCTTAGGTGGATTAGTTTGGGTAAAAATGAGAGAATAATGCACTGGGCAGTTGCAATAGGCGCTCTATCCCACAGAGGCCAGCAGCCGTGTCAGTGAACGTCCGCTTTTCCTTCTGTGATGGTCCCCTCAGCCTTCAGCTTACATGAATCCCTGTCCGTAACTCAGAATGATGAGCAAACTTGAATGATCATCTTACCTTGGAAACAGAAAAACTTAGATATTCACTAGATCCCTTCGGTAGCCTGTCTCATGGATCTCCGGAGGTTCTCCGGGAATCTTCTGGAAGGCTCTGCCTACGTCTTGTCTCTATCCCTGTGGCTCAGCACTGTGCCTGGAATGGGGCTTGTGGATGAACGAGAGACATGAATGAGTGAAATTCAGGTGAAATGCCTCCTGGACACAATGGAGAGAGATCTACTGTACATTCCTCTCCCGGTTTTGTTTTTAATAAAAATTTACGTTTTAAAATTATGCACATATGTATTGATTTTTCTACCCCAGGCCCCTGGGCTATCTGGCCTCCGGTTCACGGTTATTCCTGTAGCATCAAGGCACGGGCCTTGGTGAAACGGAGCACCATGACAGCACGCGTGTCAGAGGAGACGTGTCACCTCACAATGGATGAACTACACAATTCAGTAGTAGAATGCTTGCACAGCATTCATGCATGGGCACACACACATACCACACACACACACACACAAACCCACATACACCCCACACACATCCACATAGCACACACATCCACACACAGACACACACGTAAACACCCTCACACACACACATGGGCCGAGGCACTCCCTCAGACACACTGAGCAGATATGTTTAGAGGCAGAGTGAGGGAAGGTGAAGGACCACAGAGACACACTCATCACACTCAGGTCACACACACCTTGAAACACCACACCCCCTTCCTGCCTGGGCTTCTGTGGTTGAGAGCCGCGCCTCACGCTGAGTCTGCCCTCGTTGGTCGAAAGTGTGCAAACAGAGACAGCATAGGATCAGGCCAACTGAGAGTGTGCCAGCCACCGCACACGCAGAGCTGAGGGTGAGTCCTGACCTCTGCTCGGAGCCCGGCTCCCGTGTGTGGCACTCAGCCCCCCAGGCTTCCATCCCTGTGCAGGGCGACACACTTGTAAGAGTGACACGTGGGCTCTCGGCTCGCTTCCTGCTCCGACCCGGGGTCTCGTGAGTTTTGACAGCTTTACGTCCACAGTCTTGGGACGTCAATGTGAACTCTAAAACTTAGTAGAGCCAGGTCCTCGGATGTAACTAGTGATGACGTAAATGCTTTCGTGTTTGTCCTGGTTGCTCTTCTATTTCTGCGATGAAACGCCAACCAAAAGTGATGCAGGGAGGAAAGGGTTACTCCAGCTTACTGCACACAGCCTTCTAAGGGCATGTCAAGGCAGAAGGGAAGCAGGACCATGGCGGGTGCTGCTGACTGCTGCTCTCCATGCTTGCTCAGCTGCTTCCTCACACATCCCAGGCTGCCTGCCGCCTTCCCACAGCGGGCACTAACCAACAGAACAGAACAAATGAGGCGAACCCCGCCCTGCTCTGCAGGCTTGCCCACAGCTCAGTCTCTGTAGGCTCCTTCTCAGTCTCTCTTCCCAGATAAGCCTGGCTTATGATAAAACAAAACCCAAGCACCTAACCAGTGTTGTGTCCTTCAGGGAAAGAACATGGTCTGTAAACAGGAGGGACAGGGTAGGGGTCTACTCAAAGACGAAGAAGAGAAGCATGCAGTGAACTGAGGCCGCTCCCCTCCCTCCGCCCCTCTGCTGTCCAGTGGAGCCCATTGTCTATTCCTGCCTTCTGAGGGCAGCGGGCCCCAGCTCCTGAGAACCCGGAGCAGGCCCGTGGGCGGCTCCGAGCACTCAGAACTCAGTGAGCTGGCCTCATTGGACGTGACCGTCTCCCAGTGCACGGCTCACGTGGTCTATGAGGAAAGCAGAGCAGAGCCTGGCTCGGCCGAGGTCCAAGAACCCCGGCACTTGGCTCTGGCGGCTGGTGGCTGTAGCTAGGTCCCAGCCACTGCACTCAGTAAGGACAGCCCCCTGTGTGCTTGAGAATTCCCGGGTGGGGTATGGCTCATCGTCAGTCAGCTACAGAGGGAATGGATGTGCATGGCATCAGGGAAGGACCCTGAGGACCACCCCCTATGCGGACCTGGGGGCCTGGAGACAGAGCCACCCAAGCTGGCTCTCATGGCTTGCTGCAGGAGCTCAGACCAGGCCAGAGCAAAAGATGGGAAGCCACTGCTCTGGGTTGTGCCAACAGGGCTGTGTGGAGGCTGGGAATCGGGCCACGGAGAGAAGAGCAGGAAATAATCTCCCGGGTGGTAAAATCAGCCAGCCAGGCAGGCTTTAAAACCTGCGATCCGCTGACGCGTCCTGTACCTATCAGAACAGGAGAGGCCATGAGTGAAGAAGGTCTATTTCAAGGCTTCTTGAGTATTCCATTTACACTGGTCTCAGAAATTGTCAAAACAGAGCCTGTGTTGTTTCCGTTAATGAAGAAGGCCTCTGTCCCTCTGTGTGGGGAAGCTGCACAGTAGACGCCAGTCAAGCTGGGTGATGCTGTGCTAGAGGCGCCATCTGCGAAGCACGGGGCTGAGGGGGCTTCCTAGCATGCACGAGACCCTGGGTTCCGTGTCCAGCTATAAAACACAGCAAAACAAAACAAACAAACAAACAAAAATCCTCCAAAGCGCGAGCTGAGTTTCAAGCACCTGCAGGCTGCTACAGCTCCTGGGGCAGAAAGGGTATTGTGTGGAGAGCAATTCCCACTGTTGTCTTCATAGGGTGAGGGTTAGGGTTACTGTTGCTGCCATGAACCATCCTGACTGAGGAAACTTACAGAAGCATTTAATCAGGGGCCTGCTTACAGTTTTGGGGGGTTGGTCTGTGATTATCAAGATGGAAGCATGGCAGCAGGTAGGCATGGTGCTGGAACAGTAGCCAATAGCTACATTCTGATCAGCAGCTAGGAGGCAGGCACACATGCGTGTATGTGTCTATGTCTGTGTGTAGAGAGCCGAGGTTCAGACGCCATTACAAGATGGCGCCGGCATCCAGTCTCTATACTGGTAACAGCCTCTGAGAGCACATGTGCACTTGCAAAAGCGCGCCAAGCCACAGCCCCACCCCGGGCCGTCAGACGGATACGAGTAAGCAGTCAATCAGGGTATGACACGTCACTCCACGTCACATAAGTGCGGTCGGGGCTTATTTAAGCAGCGCCATCTTGGGGCTGCGCGTCTTCCTCCATTCATTTCGGAATAATAAAGCCTGCTGCAGAAGGATCCTGTCGTCCGTGTGCCTTCTTGCTGGCGAGACGGTTACGCGGTCGTTTACATCTGTGTGTGCATGCACACGTGCTGGGCCTGGCATGAGCTTTTAAAGCTTCAAATCCCACCCCTAGGGACACATTCCTCCAACAATACACATCTTCTCCATCAAGACCACACCTCTCCATCCTTCCCCAACAGTTCTGCTAGCTGGTGAGCCTAGAGGGTATTTTTATTCCAGCTACCACAGGTGATGAGACCAGAAGGAGGCGGCGGCACACAAATCACAAACCCACTGTCCCCTCTCTCACTCATCTCCTGCCACCTTGCACTGGCTAAATCCAATCCTAAGCCAGAAGCCAGGCAAGCCAGCCTCCAGAGCAGAACACTGTGGAGAACAGCCAAGTGATCCAGGAGGCGCAAGGAGAAGGCAGTCTGGCCAGCTTCAGTGGAGACTCATTCAGAGTCCCATGACAACAGAAGAGACCTCCCAGGACCAGCAAAAATCTGCCTTTGGGGAAACGGCCAAATCAGTCCATAATGACTTCCTGTCGTTTTCAATATCAGTGTGCATGTCAACAACCACAGAAGGGAAGGCGCATCTGGCTATGTTTTGAAGTTCCTGAGGGCTGAAACCAGGCTGAAACCCTACCCTGGCCCCAGCACTGAGCCTGGCACACATGAGTTCAGCACCATTCACTGACTGACTGGCTACATGAATAAGAAAGAGAGGCGAGTATTACATCCTAGCCAATTTGATTTCCTTCTTGTCAAATGAATTTTTATCCAAAAAAGAAAAACAATCACAGAAAACCCCTTTGATCTTCTGCCTCCATGACTGAAAATCCTTCCTGAAGTAGCCCTGGCTGCTGCAGTCCTTCCGAAAGGATTATGCTAAGCTTGGAGTAACATGTCTCTGATGACCAGGAATGGAGCAGCACTCAGAGCTGTCACTCTGAGCTGGAAGTGTGGACAACAGGGCCCTCTCGCAAGGCACTAAAGATTTCAGACACAAGTGAGCAAACACACAAGGATGGCGATGGCCCGTCGCACGGGCACTTCCTCCTGCTGAGACTTCTCTTCAAGGCTAACTGTTCTATATTTCCCCCAAGTGTAAGCACTGTGGTTAATTTAGGACTGGGCTTATTACCAAGGAGCAGAGATTCTTGCTTCTTCATCAAAAACTTTTTTTTTTTTTTCTGTCACTGCTGCTATTTTGACTTCTTTCCTGGTACTTTTCCAATTTTTCCAAAATGATGCAACTATCTTTATTACCTTAAGTAACCAGACTTTGTCTGTTTTCTATTGCTCTTGCAAAGATAATTTAACTCTCTCATCCGTCTAGCAGGACTTGGCTAGGCCATTTCACCTTTCGTACCAGAAGAAACTATTACGATATTCTCTCAAACGTCTTCTATATTCTGAGTCCCACAGTAAGGTCATATTTGATAGTTCCAACAGACATGGCAGCAGCACCTGGGAACCCGAGGGCCACTCACCTGCCTCCCCTGAAGATTTGGGATGACATGGCTGGAGCTTTGCCCCGATCTGCCTCCACTGGAGAACACTGGCTTCCACACCTAACAAGGATTGCAGCTCCACATACACATGACTGCCCTGGTTGATTTTACTTGTTGATAAGCTGATGGCTTCTGGTGATTTCATCGGTTTAGCCCTTTGCCCTATCTGATACTTTTGCTGCCGTTGTTGTTTTAATTTTTTAAACAATTTTTAATTGTTAGTTTAATTTTTAACTTGTATATTTTACGTGTATGAGCGTTTTGCTAGCACATATATATATGTAAATGTGTATGTGTGTGCCTTATGTCCTTAAAGGCCAGAAGACAGTGTCAGAAACACTAGACCTGGAGCTCCAAATGGTTGTGAGCTATCATATGGGTGCTGGGAACCAAAGCCAGGTCCTTCTCCAGAGCAAGTGTTCTTGACCGCTGAGCCAGCCCCACACCCCCAGAAACCTGACTCTTGTGCGTGTTCTGTTTGTTTGCCCAGTGGCCCCATGGCAGACACACAGGACTCTACAGTGGCCCCTCATGGCTGCTGTAATCATTTGTCACTATAGAAACACTGACACACCTATACCCCTTCTTCTGAAAAAGCCTCTGTGACCCAAAGAGAGCCCACAGTGCAAGTTCCTGTCACCTGTGTCCCTCGTCCCTCACTCCCTTCTCTTCCAATCCCATGCCTGCTCTTTTCATCTTGTACAGCCGCTTTCCCAGGTTTCCTCTGAACCCTACTCAGGGCCTTCAAGGCTTACCTGAGAACGCCCACCTTAGTTCAGTCCTAACATTTTTAAGAAGTGGAAAATCATATTCTAATACAAGCATGAAGTTTATTATCAAAATAAATGCTGAGTCATACTACATACCAGAAAACACATTTAAACAGAACAATTAAAAATTGTCAAACAGATAGGCAAAACCACCTTGTAACCCTGTTACTAGGACAGTGCATTATTTGTTTGATAAGTATTCTAATAGTGTGTGTGTGTGTGTGTGTGTGTGTGTGTGTGTGTGTGTGTGTGTGTGATAAGATAGAAGAGCACATCTTTACTTCTTGCGATCCTAAGGCTTGCTCTCAGAGCCTGGCTCCTGCTGGAAGCATCTATCTCTGAGCTGTGCCACTGAAGCCTTCCTTTTACCTCTGATCCCAAGCCAGGGCTTCACTAAGTTGTCCAGGTTGACCTGAAATTTGCATTCCTTCCGCCTCAGTCTCCCAAACCTAGTAAACACGCTTTATATGCTGGAGCCCACCAGCAGAGTGGAACAGTACCCGAGTGGGGAGTGAGGACAAATCACTCTTCACAGGGCATCGGCTTGAGAGGGCTGTCAGTCTGACTGAAGCAGCACAGAGTTTCTCCCAGGGTTCATTGTTTATAGGCAAGTGACATCAATACAAATAGAAAAAGGTGTGGAACCACCTAACCTTTTTTCAAAAACTACTTCCCCAGGTGAAAACATAACAAAGCAGCTTAACAAGCAGCTCTCCACACCACAGTGTGAGTCCTAGTGATCCAGCGCAGCCCATCAAGCTTGGCCGCAGGTGTATTGCTTTAGCAAGAGGCCATTAGTGTCCAGGTGCTGGAGGCTTCCAGGTTACCTGGCACATCCAGGACTGTCTCTCAGGCTGGCTTTGTCTGTAGCTGCGTCCCACGGCTCTCCACATTTATAGCTATATTTTTCTATAATACATTGGATGTTTTCCATCTTGTTTATCTTTTATTATTAGAAATGACTACATAATATTCCAATTCAGCAATAATTTATTCAACAAATATCTTACTCTGATGGTTACCGTTATAGCTGAATACATGCTGATATAAAGAAATAGCTCTAGGAGAATTTCTAGATCAAAGTGTGCACCTAAAGCTGGGGCTACATGACTGAAGTCTAGAGTCTGATCTGTCGGGAGGATTGAGAGTTAAGGTCAGAGGAAAATACAGAGAAAATGTGGCGCTTAGGGAATAATAAAGATCATAACGTGTTCAGGGAAGGGCTTAGAAAGCTGTGGCAGCAAACTAGAGCCCTTGGAAGAATGGGGTCCATGCAGTGCCAGAAATCTGCCCTGTCTCCTTCCTGGACAGCTCCGCTCTTCTGCAAACAGCTCTTGTGTGTTCCATTGGTGAAATTTTTCTAAGATGAAAAACAGGTGGCATGCTCAGGATCTTTCCAGGGAGAAGGAAGAAAAGAAAGATGAAAAGAAGGAGGGAATGATTTGTTAAAAAGGAGTTTTAGTTGGTTCGTTTGTTTTAAGTAAGGATTGTTACCTCCTGAAGTTCTGCAGATTCCATCCGTGTGGTCTCTGCAGCCACCATCCGTATGAACCTTGAAAGATACACGCAAAACATCTATATTGACTTGTTTCCTCTGTGACGAGCCTAGTGAGAGTGTTTTTACACTTGCTTTGACATCGCACTGAAATAGTAGCTTAGCACAAACCCAGAAAGCTAAGAATGTTCAGAACTGCCCACAAATAGTCTAGGGGAAGGATTTTGTATCCAATACTGCCATTTCAGTCATGGCTTTGGGAAATTAATAGTCAAAAGCATCAAGCATGCTATTAAATAGCCACAGACTGCGACTTCAGTTCTGGGCTTCTGTATAGCAAGCGTGGCTGAGCCCAGAGCCCAGAGCAAACACGGTGGACATTCACAGAGGAAGGAGAAAACTCAGGAGAGACTACAAATAGAAATTAAAGGGGAGGGGCGAGAAGACAGAACTGCATGCAGAGAGGAAAGCGTGAAAGTAGTGATTTGGGGACCCACCCTGAAGGCTTCCTAGACAAGGGGCCCTGGAAACACTTCGCCCTCTTCACCTCCAGAGCTGGGGTGCAGTTTCCTAACAGTCTGCATAATATTTGACCCTCCTAATCCCGCCTAGGCCAGTCCCCCAGAGACAGCGGAGGGAATGTTAGGATCCTGGATACACCGGTCTGCAACAGGCCAACTGGATCCACGCTGTAGACACACTCGTCCACGAAGCCCACCGTGCGGGCATGCCATGTTGCTTCATGGGCCAGGTCCCGACAAGGCCGGATGAAGGGCCCCTGGGGTTCGTGCTTCCTGAGTGCCTGCTCTTGCACAGACCTGGTCAAAACCATTTGTCCTGCTTCCAACACTGTCACCAGGGGTGGAGGGCAGCTTCAACCGACAGCAGAGACTGGCAGGAGCCTGGAAAAGTACAATAATATCCAAAGTTGCCTTCAGTCTTATTTTTATTTGGGCTAATTTGCGTGAGTGGTGGATGCCAAATGAAGATATTTTTCTTTCTCCTTGGAATAGCTTCATTTTAAAATATCATACTTTTCAAAGTGCGCAGACATTCCTGTGGTGAATAATGAGACATATGGAAAGCGGGAAGGGTGGGGCAGGTTCAAATGCTTTACACCGGCAGAAGAACCTAAGCTGTCCGAGTTTCCAGCCTCCCTCTGCTCTGCTCATCTGAGGGCGCCATGCCCTCCATCCTGTGGAGATGCAACTGCCAAACAGCCCTGAAGCTCCACTGACCTCCTACACGATGCCTACTCTGAGGGCGTACAGCAGCTGCCCCTCTGCAGGCTTCGAGTGACTCATTCCACCAGCGAGGGAAAGCTTCCAGGCCGTGGGGCTCTGCTGGCTGCAACTCTGCCGCAAGCATCCATCCTTTGCAGAGAGGGAGAAAACAGGCCAATGCTTCATCGAAACCGTAGACGCTCAGGAAACGGAGATTCGAGGTGTTTCTTCCCCTTTCTGAGCAGGCAATGTCAGGAGGCCACCAACAGCTAAATACTTGACTGATTTGGATGCACAGCTTTTCTGTTAAGAGAAAAAAGCATTTCTGTGTGGTTTCCAGAAAGGCAGGTGCCATGTCGCAGAGCTGCACCGTTTTTCCCCAACCCCGCCACCCTCCCAGGCCCTGTGAAATGTCATCAGTCCTTCCAGGAAGCCTCACCCATGTACTGGCTCATCTCACCACTAAACAATTTAGAGATTAATAATGTAGCAACAGGAGAGAGATTAAAAAGCCATCTGGCGAGCAAGCCCAGGCACAGCTTAAAATACCTGCAGCTCCAGAAAGAGCCGAGCACCCAGAGAACCAGGGCTTGGGGTCAGAGCGCCCCGAACTCAGCTTCTAAGTGGCTGCTTACGAGCCTCTGTCACTTAACCTCTTCTTGAAGTTCAGGGGTGATCGCCATCCTTCCTCAAGGGCCTTTAGAGAGGAGTTTATTGTCTCTGGGAACAGCCTAACACAAACGGCATATTAATGCCGCAGCAGGGACTGACCACCACCCATCCTCGGGGAGCGCCAGCCTCAGGACTGCTAGAGCCAGATTGGCAACGTGCGGGCAATCCCCTCACATCTGGCTGTAGAGACCGGTGCCTGGGACTAGACCAAAAGGTTCAGGTGTGGGCAGGACTGCTCCTACAGCCCAGCTTTCCAGGCTTTCCAGGGGAGCAGACACTGGCTCCTGGCTAGCCCAGAAGTGGCCGTGTTGGCCGTGGTTGAGGGGCAGAGGCAACTGGGATTCACCAACATGCCCTTCAGACCAGGAGGAGGCAACCGGAGAGTGACCCTGGGTATCTGCAGAAATGTGGAAAGCCACAGGTGGTTGTGAGGAGAAAGAACCCTGGCCTCTTTTGTGAGGCGCCACCTTCCCTCAGGCAGCCCTCTGTGGGGAAACCCAGTGCTGCAGGCAGATCTGAAACTCAAAGGTTGCTGGCTCTCCTTCCTGCTCTGACTTTGCCCACCAAAGGTGGTCTAGAGAGCAGGGGTAAGGAAAATGCCTGGGTTTTTATTTATTTGGTTTATCTTTAAATCGAGGGTCTGTAAAGGCCTGAGACTAGATTTATACCCAGAATCTCTGCAACAGTTTCCTTGGGGCTAAGTAGTAATAACCACAGCTGCTGAACCTTCACCACAAACAACTGTGCCAGGTCCCCCTAGGCATCCATCAGACTGGCCACTCAGTGAGGTGCAACAAGTTTTCTCCAGATGAGAAGTAGAGGCATGGAGAGCCGGGACACTTCAGTTAAGGTTACTTGGAAAATGCGAGCTAGTCTTTAGAGCAGGGTTTCTCAGCCTGTGGGTCTCGACCCTTGAGGGCTCAAATATCAGATATTCTGTATATCAGATGTTTACAGCACAATTCATAACAGTGGCAAAATCACAGTTAAGATGTAGCGATGAGATAATCTGCTGGCGGGGTCACCACAGTGTGAGGAACTGTCTAAAGGGCCGCAGTGTTAGGAGGGTAGAGAAGCACCGCCTTAGAGAGACAGCGCAGGGTGAACCATGTCTTTCTGAAGTTCATCTTCTGAAGTCCTGACCCCAAGTAGTCAAAGCAAGGTCGTCACCGGGTGGCCAGCACCCTTACAGGAAAGTTGGCTACAAACAGCTGTGAAGAGAAGATGTGACGGCAGGAAGAAGAGGTCATCTGTAAACCAAAGTTCCCCTCAGAAGGAGCATCCTGGCTGACATCTGGGCTGTGAGGAAATACATTTATGTTGTTTGTCTCTCCCAAGGGTATTTTGCCATGGCAGTCATAGAAGATGAATTCGGATAGCTAGTGAGTGCTGAGCATGATAGGGAGATAGCTTTCTTCCCCAACACACAGTGTCCCAACCATGCCTAAAACTGTAGGGTGCCAATTATAGCTGGACTCTCCTGGACTCCAGCTCCCAATAGTGACACGGAGACTTTTAAAATTTCTTATTAAAGCTTGGCTTTAGCTTATGTTTGTTCCCCAACTAGCTCTTAACTTAACTTAACTGTTTATACTGATGTACCTTCTGCCACGTGACGTGTTGTCTTTCTTCAGTCTCTCAGCCCTGGCACTCTGTTTCTTCCTGTGTCTAGCTGCAGAATCTTCACACCTGATTCTTTCCCAGAGTTCCCATCTCTGCCTGAAAGTCCTGCCTTCCTCTTCTGTTGTTGCTCTTGCCCATTCCGCTCTTATTAAGAAGGTGTTGGAGAGAGTGTTTACAAAATATGATGCAGAATACTGCCAAAATCCGGCCTGCAATCAGGTCTCTGCTGGTACAGAAATCAGCATTTGAATAATGCCAAGACAACCTTTCCACCATGCACAAAGAATCACCCCAACTTGTGTGAGGGGCTTATCCTGCTCAGTGAAATGTCCAGGGCTTTCTCAGGGAGAGGGTCACTCCACCAGGAGACAAAGCTGTACTAGAAGGCAGCCAAAACAGAATCGAGGCTGCTGCCTGGAGAAGGAAGATGAGGAAGAGGAAAAACTACCAGGTGTTTGACCTACACCATTGTGCTCAGCAGTGGGAGTAAGAAGCATGGCGGACATGTTGAGGCAGGGGCTTCAGGGAAAGAGGAAAACTCAGTGTGTCAAAGAACATGCTCAAGCTCAAGCCCGTGTCAGAAGAGAAGAAGAAAATTTATACCAGTCTGAGTCTGGCTTAGAGAGGCAGGCAAGGTTCTGGGGAGGAAAAGGACCTGATCTCATTAAAGGGATAATTACTCCACTTATCTCTGAACACTTCTTAAAGAGCTCTCCCTTAGCCAGCTGGTTGACCAGCCCAACTAGGTAGAATGTTAGGTCTCTACTCTGCTAAAGATCCCATTGTCTTGACCAGAAGGAAAGCCCTTTCCCTTAATGAGCCTTGAATGCTATTGCAACAGTGAGAATATAAAGAGGACCAGGAGCACATTACATTGTCTGCAGAAAAACCATGAGAGTAAGTTAGGCCTCTGAACACACAGGATCCATATCCATAGATTCAACCAGCCATGGGAAGAAAAAGATTTAATGACAATTGTGTTGAGCATGCATGGACTGTTCTCTCTTTCCATTATTTCATAAACAATGCAACATAATAACTATGCATATAGCATTCATGTTCTATTGGGAATTATTAGCAACCTAGGGAGGGTTCAGGCATGGAGGATAAGCAATACATAGCATGTGACATACAGGACCTGAGTAGCCAAGGCGGAGAAGGTCCTGGCTCAACCCCCTTGGGAATACTGAGAGATGACTGTAAGTGTAAATTCTACTTTAGTCAAGTAATGCTACAGACGCAGACATGCTGTGATGAGAGTCAAAACAGAGAGGACTACAGTGCTGCAGAAGATGCCAGTGGAAGTCGACCCAGCAAGAGTGGCAGCAAGGTCTTCAAGCCCAGCAGAGGGAAGGGCCTGGCAAGCCCCGAGGGCGTGTGTGTGTGTGTGTGTGTGTGTGTGTGTGTGTGTGTGTGTGTGCATTGCAGGAACCTGTGGAATGGAGGAAGTGGTGAGGAAAGACAGAAAAAAGGAAAAGGTAAGGAGAAGACAGAGGGAAGAAGAAAATGAACAGTAGCAGCAGTCTGCTGCATTCCAGGCTCAATGCTAGACGCGGTCACTTAGAGCAACTGATACCCCCACCGCAGAGATGGGAGAAGAGGGAAGGCCTCCCTGACCCAGGCTAGGCCCAGCTAGGCCGAGCCAACAGCTGTGAGGCCTGGGCCACCCTGCTGTGTCACATACAAAGCAGCCCAGAGGAGTTCACTAAAAGCTTGGTTTGTCTGTTAAGGCTGCTGCCTTTGTCTGCATTCCCTGGCCCCAGAGGCTTCCCCACAGGGCACTGAACAAAGCTCCGAGCAGCCCCACACGTTCCTGGAGGTCAAGAATGGGTGGAATGATATGGGAGGTGCTGGAGGGTTCACATTCCCAGGCAAGAGTCTAAGATAGCCGCAGGAATTTACAGCCACAAACCGGAGACCTGAGATAAAAGCAGAGAGAAAGAGAGAGAGAGGAAGAGGAGGAGGAGAGAGGGAGAGACAGCTTGTGTAACATACTCACATACACATACACACACAGACATACACACATCCACATTCTCACATACTCCCACACACTCCCACACACGCACTGCTGCACACTAGCAGGGGGGAAGCTTAGATCAAAAGCGTTTTTATCATCACACATCACAGGCTATTTTCAAAAGTCCCCCTCACCCTCAGGGCAGACGGATCGTCCTGTTTCCTGGACTCAAGCTGCGGTGCTTGGCCCTGCACTCCCTCCTTTCCAGAGAATGTGGGTAACAGCTAAATGGCTTTTGCTGCAATATCTCCAAACACATGACTGGTAGTCTGGTGCTTTACCTGGATCAAAATCTATTAAGAGAAGTTTGTTTTCAAATCCAGCACTCCGAAAAGCTGTGCTGTTCTCCCAGCAGGAAAACTCGGGCTGTATGAAATCCATTTAGACTTAGTACAGAAGTGGCTGGGTTTCCCTTCTCATCATGACCACTAGGAAGCTCGGCACGATAAACAGTTACATCAGTATTGGTTTCAGTTCTTGGTTATCACTGTTTTGTTTGTTTAGTTCTGATTTTCTATTTTGAACCACTTACGGTTCCCTTGAATTTCTTTTGCAGAGCATTCTGGGGGAAGAGAGCAACCCAAAGCGAGCAAGTCTTACCTGTTTCTAGGCCAACTTCCCCAACTAAAATCCTAACTGTGTCCTTGGTGGTTGTTGCAGGCTCTTGAGCACTGTGAGATAACAGTGACATCTCATAGCCTACTCCAGCCACCGCTGAGAACAACTCAAGCTTGGTGTCTACTATTTATCTATTGCTGTTTTAATTCCTCTTCTGCCCCAAGGCCTAGCCATTTCAACGACAAGCATTTTCTATTGCTGCCCACAGTTTCTGTGTAGGGATCCAGGAGCTGCAGAGCTGGGCGGCCCTGCCAGAGACTCTGGTAAGATTACAGGGGGGACGCTGTCCAGGGCTGCAGACATCTGCTGCAGGGTGGGCCTTGCCACACAGCCTCTCTGCAAGGCTGCTTGAGTGTCGCATTAGAGGGGAGCTGGTTTCCACCTAAGAATGTAGTGAGGCGGGAGGGGGGAGCAGGGGGAGACAGACAGACAGACAGAGACAGACATAGGGAGAGACAGAGAGAACAGTGGGGCAGGCTATGATGCTTCTCATGATCCAGGCTAGAGAGCCACATCGCAACATTTCTGCCATCTGTTTATTAGAAGTGAGCCAACACTAGGGCAGCCTAGGGTGAGAGGCCCCATCCCACCCTCAAAAGAAGGGGCACCAAAGCACTCAGGGAAATAGTGTGGGAACCACCACTCAGAATAAAGGGTTTTTTTTGTTTCATTTTGTTTTATTTTGTTTTGTTTTTTCATTTTTAAAAACTCCTCAGGCAGCTGGAGCACACAACTGGGTACTCAGTGTGTCTTTGCCTAGATGCAAAGTAAAACAACAAAAAAAAAAAGGAGGAGAAAGCATTTGCCAATTTCTGAACCGATCAGCATGCATCAAGGGAGTTCCTCCTTATCCCAAACACAGTGGGGTTGGTGAGTACAGCACCTTAGACTCGGGAGCTGCTGGGATGTTTTTCTTCATGTTCCAGAGGGCAGGAAGTCCAGGTCAAGGACTCTGGTGCCAGAGCAGTGGCTATTTCAGGGGCCAGTTTTTAGTAAGCGGTGGTTTCTTGCTGAAAGAGCAAACTCCCTCTGCCCCTTCAAGAGATAATTCAGGTTCCCGGGGCAGCTTTTGTGGCAGTTAATGTTGGTTCTCCACTCTGTGGAGATGGGTCTCTGGGCTGCTGAGAGAGCACCTTCATCTACCTGAGGTGGGAAGGTCCGTCCACTGTGGGCGGCACCATTTCCCAGGCTAGGATTCTGCACTGTACACAAGGGAGAAAGTGACAGAGCACAAACATTCGCCTCTGCTCCCTGGCTGCAGAAGTAATGCAGCTTTGGGCTCCTACAGCCAGGCTTCCTCACCACAGAGGATGGTAGCCCTGGACTGTGGAGTAAGCCATTTCCCTCTTACACTGCTCTTGTCTAGACATCAATAATGACTACAGTATCAATTGTTTTACTTGTTATTTATTCCTTTTGATTTTGTATATAAATAATTCATTCACATATATGTCTGTGCACTGTGTGTGTGCCTTGTGCCTGCAGAAGGCACTGGATTGCTTGGAACTGGAGTTATGGGCAGTTGTGAGCTGCCCTGTAGGTGCTGGGAGTTGAGCCCAGTTGAGGGTGCTCTTAACTGCTGAGCCATCTCTCCAGGCCCTTCTCAGAGTATTTTTAGCACAATGGAAAAAGTAACTAAGAGAGTTCTTCACCTCCTCACTCCCTGAAGGTCCCTCCCCTAATGCCCTCGTTATCTTTGGTGTTAGTCTCAACACAGAAACTTTGCAGGTGTATTGGTTATACTTTCTCTTCCTGTGTCACAATGCCTGGGGGAAAGATTCATTTGGCTCACAGTTTGAAGGAAGCCTATGTTGGTGAAGGGATGGCACCAGCAGAGTCTGAGCCCATAGTTAAACTGCTTCTCAACCTCCTTAACGCTATGATTCTTTAACACAGTTCGTCATGTTGTGGCGATTCCCCAACCACAGAATTATTTTTCTTGCTATGTCATAACTGTAATCTTGCCGCTGTTATGAATCACAATGTAAATATCTGATATTCAGGAAGTCTGATGTGTGACCCCTGTGAAAGAGTCGTTCAACCCACAGACTGGGAACCGCTATAAATGTTCCCAGCCTTCTACAAACAGCCCTAGAGCTGGACCAAATGTTCAGGGACATGGCATATTAATTCAAACTACAATAGTGGGAGACACAACAGGTACTCAGCACACCACCGTAAGTGGGGAAACACAGGCCCCAAGTGGACGGGGATAAAAGAAAGGACAAATTCTTCAAGAAGAAAGAGGGCTATGCTCCTGGCTGCCCTAAGATAAAACTGACAACTGAAGTCTCAGGCAGTGCCTAATGAATCAGTAAATCACTCGGTTTTTCTAGAACCTCTGGTTAGACCCCAGATGGCTCAGGGACAAGAGCGGACTCCATCCTGGGAGGATGAGCTTGTAGGCAGCTGGGGAGTGACAACACCCTTCAGAATGGCTGCTGACTTGCGCTGTCAGGAGAGCTGGGTCCCTCGGCTGGGGTGTCTGGCTCTTCTTCACCTAGAGAGTGCCCATCATTCTGTGTGCCCCTGGCTATTGTCTCCCACAGTGAGCAACCTGAGTGCTGAGGGTGACTCACGGGGAGTGGGCTCCTCTCCTCCGGGAAGCCATCTTCGTGCTTGCAAAATCGTCATAAAATACCCCAATACACACCAGCTGAGTAACCGGATCTGTGAGCTGTGTAACATTCCTGTCATGTGGGAATTAACTAGCCTAAAAAATGAGAGAGCCAGAAAGAAACTGAGGGAATAAAGCATGCAGCGTGGGTATATATATTTATATATTATATATTATATATACATACTATAGCTAACATATATTCTTTCTTAAGGATCTCAGATGATGAAAGGAGATTACGGATTCGTTCGATAGTATTTACATTCACTTTGGGTTCCCATCCCTTGGTCACACTTCCGCCACATTCACATTTTGATCCACAGGGTATGCCCCTGTCCCTGTGGGGCGCAGCGTCCTGAGAATGCTATTTTATGATCACCTACCAAGGCTTTCATTTTCTACCTACAGACTGAGGGGCCTCCAGCAAGGGACTAAGGTGCCTTCTGAGGCAGCTGTCACTGCAGTGGGAGCATGCTTCCCGGCTGCTACCCCAGCCGATCCAGAGCTGCTGCCTGATGCAATGCATCCCTCACCCCTGAGGGACCCCAGGGTGTGGGGCTCCCCAGCAGGCTGCAAACAGCCTGGAGTGCAAACCTGAGACAGATGAGAAGAGGTGCTGCTAATGGGTGGCCTCTGCAGCAGCTCCTCTCTGAAAAGATCCGAAGGCCATGAGGTAAGCTCCAAAGAATGAGCATTGCACAGTGGGACAGGAGGAAGGGATGGCAGTACTCCAGTCAGAGGTGACAAGTCAGGATTTGGGCTGTTTGGGGAGACATCGGCAGACCTCGTGGAGCCCATGTTGATGAGGGACAAGGATTATAGTGCCTCCTGGGTTCTGGCCCAGCCACTATCGCAGGCTGAAGAACAGAGGAGGAAGACAGGGATGAGGGCTGCAATCCTGACGGGCTGCAACCATCACCATGGAGACCAGAAGCAGATGGGGACCACAGTTTAGGATGAAAATACCAATGAGGCCCCTGCAGAGCCCCCACTCCGCCTGCTACTGACATTTCTAGGAGAAGCAAGCGGTGTTTGCAGCCAGCTTGCTCTCAGTTTGAGATTTTGGCTAGGTCTGGAAGGTCACAGAGCGAGGACAGGAAACTCCCAAAGTCTAGACAAGGTGTTACAAGTCAGGGTGAATGCTAGATGATTTTTGAAACCTGCTTATAGGCTCCAGATTCCTCGGCTAACCCACACAATACATGTCTCCCGTCTATGACCCGGGAAAGAGAAGCATCATTCCTGATGTCGGAGCTACTGGCTGTTTCACGGCCTAAACCAGATGGCTTTGAACAGCGATGTCCAAGGGGTGTGAAGCAGGATTTCCTCAGAGGGGCTTACCCTGATGGGGCTCCAGCTCTTGGCCTGGTGCATGGACCCAGGAATGTGCTTAAGGCCAAAAAAGCTTTTGTTTTCTCTCCCTTTTCTTTTCAGCCGCCTCCGCAGTTGAAGCCTCTGCGCGTGTAGACGCGTGTTCCCAGCTCCGCAGTGCTTTTATTTTAGATTTTCTGCATTCCCACCCCTTCTGTCCCCGCCTCCCTCCACTCACAGGTGCTGGAAAGTGACAAGAAATGTTTGAATCCAGCCAGCATACCCTGTAGGTCATTTCCTCGAGTGCTGAGCCGGTTTTGTAAGCTCTCCAATTACCCGGAGGGCCCCGCGTGCCCTGAGGCACACGGGCCGGCGAGAGAGTCCGGCGTGTTCACGCTGCAGGGTACACGACAGTCGGGGTGGAAGGAGGGCATCGCTGCTGTGTTCCCCGCGAGGGGCAGGGCCGCGAGCGACCTCAGCTCAACTCTGCTGACAGCCCGGGTGGCTTTCTTTTTTTACGAGCCGCCTCCTTTCGCGCATGCGCCTCCGGGCCCTGTGCGTTTCAAACCCTTGGCATTTGCTTTAAAGGTAAGTCTGCTTTGAAGACTGGTGGGGATCTCAATCACGTTCCTATTCACAGTCAAGGAGGGAGTGGGAACTAAAAATACCGGCGCTTCGCTTTCTGTTTCTCTTCTGAAGCGCTGAAGAGATCTCAGCAAGTTCTCTGAGGGCGGCGGGGAGGATGTCTGGTCTCTGCACGCGCGCTGACACCCTGCAGCAGGGCCCAGAAGGCCACAGGCCTCTCGGCAGGGCGCCGCAAGACGCCAGGGTCACCGTTCTAAGCACACAAAATGAAGTTTCCTAGATACGTTACATCTTTAACAGGCAAGACCATCTGGCTACGGGGAAAAGTCAGAGCCACCAGGACGTTCAGATTATTAAAGGCCAAATTAGCTGACAAGCCTCGGCCACTCTGTGCAGCCTCGGCGCGGAGTCGGAGCAGGCGCGGGGCGGAGAGCCTGTGCGCCGCACCAGGCCGCGCTCATTAGTCATCGCTCTTCCGCCGCTCAGGCCTGGCCTGATGAGGCAGGCAGGTGGGTGCAGTGCGGGGCGGTCTTTTACTTGAAAAGTCATCGGGAGCATAGACGCTGATTTCCCATTGATGACTTCTGGGTGAGTCAGTCTTCTAAAAGAAGAAATGTTCCTTTAAAACGAAAAAAAAAAAAAAAAAATCTGAAATCTGTCAGCTTTTTTCCCCCTTAAAACCAGATCCGCCTCTTGGAATCAGATTTAAATTGAGAATAGATGAGTCACTGTGCCAACATCTGATTAAAACAGAGATACGTTAAGAAGGTCAGAAGAGTGGACACTGAGGCCCTGCACGAGCGTTCTCGCACTGCAGGGCCCTTCCTCTGTCAGGAAAGGCAGCTAGCTGAAAAGCCCTCTTTTTTGCCTGTCAGGGTCAGGTTGCCCCTTGGCAATGTGGGCTGGCATTCTGGCTGGTGAGATGGTTAACCATCCATGGCCAAGGAAATGCCCATTTGGCAGGACCGTATGGAGACTAATTATTAAAGTTAACTAAGAGGGTACTTAATTAACTTGTTAGCCACTGGCCTCGGAGGAATGCTGAAAGGCAACTTCAGGACCAGTCGGTCCTTGCCATCTTATTCCAGCTCAAAGACAAAGTAAGAAAAATATTTACCAAGTAAAACTGAACCAAAAGAAAGATTGCTGGAGATGGCAGGCACCATGGTAACAGGCAGTTTTGGGTGCCTCGGGGCCTCCAGAAGACAAGTGATAATGATGACAATTTCTGGAAAATTGTATTAGATCATGCTTGCCGCCGAGGCTTAAGCGACTCAGCCATTGTTCCCTTGCGTTAAACTTATTTATTCCTTTCATTTGAAATCCCAGGGGGATAAACTCATCCACATGAAAACAAGTGGCTTTTTGGATAAATTACCCAAGCGTTTTGCCAGTACGATACCTGGTGACATAAAGGAACATGATGATCTTCGTGGGTGTCAGCTGCCCTTCCCAGCTCCTCCCGATGGCAGAGTGTCTGTCAGCACTGGGTGGACGCCACAGAGGCCATGGTGGAAAGAGTGGGGTCTGAGGACATGACTGATGGAGATCTGAAGCCCAGCTCTGACAGTTACCAGCCGTGTATCTGGCACAGTTGCCTGGCTACCCTGGGGTTAAGTCACTGTGTCTCAGGAAACAAAGGTAGTGAGACTTGACTTACCTACAAGTTTCCAGCATGAATCCAGGACCCCATAAGTCACATGAGCATCTAAGTTGGCTGTTGAGGTGACAGAGCAAGGGGCTGCTTCCGTACTAATCTCTAACGGTACACTCATCTCTAAAGCTCTTCTTGTGTGCCAGGATCCTGGATCACTGCCATAACGACCCCTGTGGAGGCAGCCGCCGTTGGCTCTAACTGGGCTCCTGCATTCTGCCAGTGTCTGACGCTATCCCAGCTCTCTCAGGTTGCTCCCAGTGATGACTCTCAAACTCTGGTTCTGGCCGCTCTCACAGTCTTCTGGATGTGCTGATGAGCCCGTGTGTGTCCCATTTCTGCTGAAGCAAATAACAGCAAACACAGTAGTATGTCCCAGTGCAAGGCAGCCCTGACTCTCTTTGTGGCCAGAAATACAAAATAGGGCCCATGGGGTTCAAGTCAAGGTGCCGGCGGGGCTGGCTCCAGCAGGAGTCTGGTCACTGGCTTGCTTTACTCAGCCTTTAGAGGCCACTTGCACTGCTTGGCTTGCAACCCTGTCCTGACAGCACGTGGCTTCTGCCCCAAGCCTTGCATCTACTTACTCTGTTTGCTTGCCTCTCTCTGTCCCTCTGTGAGGACAGAGATCCCATCTGTTGAAGCCGGGATGATCGCTCCTTCCCAGGGGCCTTACCTCAGCCATTTCTGTGACATTTCCAGAAGTTCTGATGTGGATGGTTTTAGAGAGCCTGCCTTTGCCTCCTGACCTGCCAGGTGAACCAGGAGTCGCCTCAGCTGCTGCTGCAGAGTCACCCAGCAAAGCTTGCCAGGGTGGGGCTGTGCTCTCAGAAACTGTGAACCCAAATAAATTCTTCCTCCCTTAAAGCTGTGCCTTTTGGTGCTTTCCCACAGTAGTAAGAGAAAAGCAACTGATAGGGTTAGTATATATCAAGATGAAATCATATCTAAGAGCTGTTTATATTATATGTATATTAAATTATATTGGTCTGCCTTGAGTACCCTAGCACTTGTGGATTTATAATACCGTCAGACTGGTCAGTTGGAAAATATTGGCCCATTAAATTAGGCAGACCAATCCTTTATCCACACATTCCATGAGATACTAAAATATGCTTATTAATGTCACCACAAGCTTATCAGAAAAGCCTTGCATACTGAGAAATAGCCTGTAAATTTTCAAGAATTTTAATAGTTGCTTGATTTCACAAAAGGTATCTTTAGCAGCAAACCCTGCTAGCTGCTTTCCTCAAGGAGACTGCATCACCTATCATTCTGGGGAAAATGCTTTTTAAATCCTTAAATCCCAGAGCAGACATTAGTAGCCATCAGTTGTCTCCAATAAAGATGATTCTGGGCAGGGAGTAGCTAGTTCAGTCTGGCACTCGCACAATTACACAAGTACTGTTTCCCAGGGCTCCCGCCGCGGTTTGGTTTAGAATATCAGGGCTTCGTCCTGCGGCGCACTCTGCCAGACAACGCCAAAAGCAATAAGTAAAGCTACCACCGCTTGGTTTTGCTGCATCAGAACATCCACACGTGGATCTGGTTTTGCAGTGCTTCTGCGTTGGGTTTCCTGTGCGCTCCTAGCGGTGAAGAATGGGATGAGCCCAGAGGACTGCCTAGCCACACCTCAGCTGGTGAGGCAGTTCTACCTGTGAGTGCCTTTGCATCATTATGGCAAATAGCGGTGTGGTAAAACCCCCTTGGAACTCCTGTTTTCCCTAGGACTTTGAGTCCTCCCATATAAAAGACTAAATCTTTTTCTCAGTAGCTTTATAATCTTGTTCTGAGAATCAGACTTTGATAATGTATGAGAGAGTGGTGGGTGTGTGTTACAGGACAGCAGCAGGGAGCTTCCTCAACTGCCTTCTGCTTTGTATGGTTGAGCATGGTCTCTGGCCCAGTCCTCTCCACAGCTTGGCACAGTGAGGCTTAGCCACTGGAACCAACCACTTCATTATAGATCTATAATGTAATAACATGGACTCCAGTACATATTAAAGTGATCCCAAAAATATCCATAGGCAAATCCAAGCCTTCATTGGCAGGCCCTCCGTTTCACATAATCTCAGGATCTGAACATTCAGCTTACATACTCTTTCCCATCATTAGTCAGCTGTGCTTTCCAAAGGTCTGGGGCCATTTTGATTTTTTTAAATAAAACTCCAAATTACTCAATAGCAATAATAGGTGTTTTATTTTATTTGATTTTTTTTAAAAGTCCTGTTGACTAGCCTGCAAAAAATAGTATTTTTCTATCTTTCTCTCCAAATTCTCCATATTATTTTATATCAATACTTATATAGACAAGCCCATGAAGGAACTGAAAAGTTAGCAGGCGATTTGACTCCTGTGTCCCAATGACAATGATGGCTCCTGTTGACATTTGTTGGGTCTGTATATCAGGCCAGTTCTTGTTTTCAGTGCAATGGCAAGTCCAGCTAGAGGACTTGGAACTTGAGATAACTGCGGCAGAACGTGTATGCTGTCTTCCCGCGGCTCCTTCTTCAGCAGGACTAACCTGCACAACACCATCCATCTCACAGACATTCCCAGGCTCACCCTGCCTCCTGCCAGCAGGCCTTGCTTACTCTGATTGCTAAGGAGGAGAAAAAACCCAGAGCATTAAGTAGAGAAGACCAGTATGATTTCTAAAAATAAGCACTAATTAGATATGCTTAAAGAAGACAAAAGCTTTAGTCCCTTGTTTTTCTTCTCAGTGTTAATTTATTGTGTTACTGCATATTGTTAATAAACCCTTTTCATCAGTGTTAATGAGTTGACAATTTATAAAACTCCCTTAGATAGGTTATCTCAATAAATTTGAGTTGGAATACTTATTTCAGAAATTAACAACAATAAAAAAAAATTAAGAAAACTGGATGTCAGAAGAGCTAAGTGACTCATCCAATTACCCTCTATTAGTTTTCTATTTCAGTGTAACAAATTACCACAAACACAGTGACTTAAGCAACACATATTGAATCCATGTGCACAGACCAGGAGTCCAGGCACAAGGTGGCTGAGCCATCTTCTCTGAAATCAAGGTCCTGGCAGGAGCTGCAGACTCATGTCAGGCTTGGAGTTCTTCCCAAACTCTTGTAGCTTCAGAATTTGCTGAGTTTTCTCTGTTGACCACCTGGGTCAGCCTCAGTTCGCAGAGGTCTTCCCTGGGCCGTGTGGCAGCCTCAGCTCCCAGAGGTCTTCCCTTTGTCTTAGTCACTGGACCCTGTGGCAGCATACCTCTGAGGCAGCAGAGGAACATCTCTCCAGCTGGTGGTGACGTCATCCTATCCTGTACTGAACATGACAGCAGTGACTACCCCAGCAGCCTCCTCCAGCCAGCTTTCCATTGCAGCGCCAACATGAAGAAAAAGGTTGGTTTTGGCTCAGAGTCTCAAGTCTCAACCAACAGTCCCATGACCCTCATCTCCTTGGGCCTAGGAGAGACAGAGTACCATGTGGTCAATCAAGGTAACTCGTATCATGACAGCAGAAGAGGGGAGAGGGGCCAGGATCCCATACCGCAGTGGGCCCCTCCACAGGCTCACTCCCAGTGCCTCCACTTCCCTTCTACCAGGCCATACCTCTTAAGGATTCTGCCACCTCCTAAGAGTGTCACAGGCTGGTATCCAAGCCTTTACCATATGGGCTTTTGTGGGAATTTCAGAACCAAACACAGAACTGAGCAGCTTTGTCATTTAACAGAATTCTGAGAGCCACTGTCCATCACGTCAGAGTGTCTGAAACACTGTCAAAAGAGAACACTCTAGTTGGTATTTGTACTGAGGGGTGGGAATCTTAGGGTCATGCTAGAACACTGCCCTCCACAGATAGCTGTGTGACTACCAGAGTTCAGACCCAGATGAGCCAACAGCTTTCCTTACGAGCTTGGCTGATGGGCCATAAAAGGCCAAAGCAGCAACACGCCACTCCAAGTCCCATCCTTCTCCCACTCAGCACCACTGAACACCCTTTGCCCATGGAAGGCATGGCTGAACTGTGCTCAGAAGAACCTGGATTGGGTCCTGGGCAATGGCTGGCCACATGTAAAGTGGTCACAAATGCATCCCAGTGGCAGGAAGTAGCCCCACTGGTGGGAATTCTCCCTGGGTGGCCAACAGCACCTACTCTTGCATTCATAACAATGGCAGGCATGCTGGCTTGTGGCTGCCAGCACTCTCTCTGCAGAGCAACTGCCCTTCCTTCTCATAACCTTCCCACCAACCCAGATTGGAACAAACCGTGTCTCCAGCCCCCAAGCCTCTATTTCCACTGTTGGTTCAATGTTCACTCCCATGGCCAGCAATTCTTGGTCATCTTATGGCACAGCTCTGTCACCTACTCACTTATAGCCTCTCCTTTACTGTGGTTTGGCCACATGGCTCCTCCCTCTCTGACAGGGGCTTCTTCTTGTCCATCCCTACAATGTCCTCATGCTTGTCCCTCTGTGCGATCTCCTCTTGGTCTGGCCAGCTGTGGATGAGGAGAGGCGATGAAGAAAGAGGGAAGGGAACCTGGAGGCCAATCTGTTCTTTCAGCCCGAGTCCTTTCCCAGGACCTCAGCAAGTTGCCTGAGAAAGACGTGGTGCTCTACCATGTGGCGTCTGGGAACTGACTATTTCGGTCTGTTTGGTTCGTCTAATTTCATTGCTGCACTTGCTGCTGCTGCTGGCCTAAGTCGAATGCTTACCACAATGCACAAGGCTGGTCAGAGGCTGAGTAGGTGAAGAAGTGCCTGGGACTCCCACACCGTTTAGTCATTTTCTTCTTGCGACCTTGTACAGTCTCACCTCGGCAAACACTGGGCATTCTGGAGCCTTGGGTATTGGCACCAGATATTCTAGGTCTTGTCTGGAAAACCTTCAAATGACATTGAACTTCTTGGCCAGTTTCATAACTGGGAAGTCATTATCTTATTTAGGAGCTGGCCAAGAGACATGAGCAAATTGGTTCTGGCACATTGCCAGCCAAGAGCCCTGGTTTCCACTTAGAATCTTTCAGTTTATAACAATGTGACCGTAGAGAAATAATATAAATAGTGAAACATGATTGCTCTAGTGACTAACAAAAGATAAACACATACACACAGAAGCACATGTGCTTGCACGCGCACACATGTGCGCACAGACACACACACAGACACGCACGCGCCAAACAGTACACTTAGATGCTGGTCCTACTGTCCTTATTCTTGTGATACACACACAAAAGCAAACTCATGACTGAAGGGACATATGCAGAACCTGAAGGGGTAAAGCAAGCTTCAAATCCAGGCGCTCTTTTCCTCTCTCAGCAGACATCCCATCGCTGACGTCCCCACTTCCGAGTTCCCTACCTCCTCCGTCAAGCCAGGAGCTGAGTCACCATGGGCCCGCCTGGCACCTTCCTGTGAGCTAGAAGAAGGTATCACTTCATCCAAACAGCCTGAGGTTGGCTGCAAAAAAAGAGAAAGATGCTGGCAGATAGATAAACTCACACATCTGCTCCATCTTTAATCTACCTGCTAGTACTCTTTGGTGGCTCAAGGTTCAATCCACACAGTTCTGTGACCTCCAAGCAAGTCCCTGGGGAAGATAACAAATAGTCTTGTAGGGCCTAATTCAGATGTTAATGGTTGGTCGGCACTGTTGGGTCTTGGCCATTTCATAGTCTGATGGTTCTATATCCCTATTGTAATCACAGTTCACTTCCAGATGACTCAGAAAGAGGGGCGTGCTACTGTTTCTCTGGCTTCAGAGCACTGACAACCCATGTAGCTCACCATGCTTCTCCCCAGGGCCCAGCAAACCCTGAGCAAGTCTGAGGGGACCCCACCAGACCCGCTGGCAGATGAGAGTGCAGCAGAGCAGGTGATGTAGCCAGGGCAACCCATAATGTTCCCTCCTGATCCGGACACCACACTGTCGCTCCTTTTGTCCTGAAAACTACAAAGGGAAACAAAGGGAAGCACACTCACTGGAGAACCCTTGAAATGACTCATGAGTATTTGTTCTCCAAGACAGTGTCTGAGGAGAAAGGAGTTACCCATGGAGAAAGCCAACACGGCATGCAGAGAGCTCAGACCATCCCTAGGAGTGACTCCTCACCAATGCTGTCTATGTCAGCAACAAGCGGGGCTTCTGGTTTTATTCCTGGCATGTGGATTTTTCTGCTTTTGAACAAAATGGCTTTCAAGCAAAATCAAGCACTGAAGTTAATGCTAAGTCATTTGGAAGGAGCCTTTTGGTCTCTGAAACCTGAAAAACGACCAGCCATCAAGGGTCACCTCACCTCCAAGAACCTCTGTTTCCTTACCCGCACCGGGAGCAGGAGTGACTCCACAGGGTTGTTGTAAGAACCAAGGGGAAAAGAAAATGCGCAGAGCACTTTCGTCTAGGGGCCCGGCCTCCAGTGCCCACATTATAGTACGACAATGTAAGCATTATGCCTACCTTTTCCCAGAGTGGCTCAACAGGACTCCCTAGTCCCGAGCCGTGTAGCAGTTTCTCCAACACCCAACATTTAGACCATGAGAGAAATGCTGCAGGAATGCAAAACCTCAGTGAAGAATTAATTCTGCAAGTGGCATAGATTTGTGTGCACAATCATGCTGCCAGCCTCCAGTCTTCCTGGTGTGGACCGTGGCAGCAATTTTAACAGAACCCAGTCTCCTGTGCCTGAGAGATAAGGGGAGAAAGCAGCCAGTAGGAGGAGGTGTGCATAGCTGAATACTCAATATGCCACTGCATGGTCCTGCTGCTCCTGCTGCTGCTCCTGCACTTCTGCCGTTAGACCTAGACAGGGCACACAGAAGAGGGCCGAGGAGCCTCTTCTGGGACACTAGACGAACCAAAGCACAGCCAGGGACAGATGGGCCTGGATGGACCTACGTGTTCTTGCTTCCATCCCCCATCTCTTCTCTACCAGAAACCCTCGGCAAAACCAGACACGCACACTGGAATGGTTTTGAAACGACTTTTGATTCCATTATGTACAAGTGTAGCTGCATAAGGCTACTTGTTTAGATAGAACATTTTTTGGTTTTGTTTAGGATTTGGGGTTTTACCCCAAATGCTGGGGATGGGACCCGGTGCCCTGTGCATACAAAGCCCACATTCTACCACGGAGCAATACTCCTGTGCGGCAGAAACTTTTCAGGCCAGGAAAACAGGCTGAAGTGGCGGGTGAAGATGGCTGAAGAGCCGTGACAGCTGAATGTTCCAGAGCTTTCCCAGTCTGACTGTGCATGTTGTGCGGTGCAGAACCAAAGCTGCCATATGTGTGCGGTCCCCAAAGGGGCTAATGTCCTCTCTCCTCTGATACAGAGGGGTGCACAGCCGGGCAGTCCCGTTACCTTCTCTCTCTCCAAGGACTCTGCCCAGAGTTGAGGTCCAGCCTGAGGCCACACAGGGCTCGGCATCTCAGGGGACCCCTGGAGCTCAACATCACTGTAGCTATCAGGCAGCACTGAGGAATGCTGTCACAATGCTTTTGTTCCTCTGACTTCTGCTCCCCTCTTACAACATGAGGATTATGTGCTGTGGAAGGTGGAAGGTCATGGAGTATGTTTCAGTAAAATACAAGTTTGTCCGGGACAGCTCATCCTTCTCATAGGACCATGCTGGCCCTCCATGTTTTTCTCCGAATAGTAGGGTAGTGCCCAGATTCATGAACTTTTTATTGCATTAACTAACTAGCTAAGTTTTGCATGTATAGGTGAGGTCAGAAGACAACCTGCAGGAATTGTTTCTCTCCTTCCACTATGTGGGTCTCAGGGATGAAGTCCAAGTTATCAGGCATGGTGGCAAGTGCCGTTACCCACTGAGCCAACTTCCTGGTCCTCAGATTCTTAACCCCCATATGGGGTTATGGTGCTGTGAGAAATTTGACAGAGTAAAAGGCTTCTGAACACACAGAGACCAAAAATGAATTTAAAATGAAAACCTGGACTGAGTCTGGGATGTTCCTGGCAGAGACTTTCCCATGCTCCATCACGACTACCCTGCGATCCTGGTCCTCAATCCACTGCATGCACATTTCACTCCGAGCCTGCTGCAAAGATGCAAAATGTCACCTGAAGCCCATTGGCTCCGGTTCATGACTGTTGCTGTGGGCTCTCTCATGAACTTAGTGTTTTACTGTACATACCAAGCTTCTGCTTTAGAAACAGAATGGCTTAATTACAGAAGGCCAAGGCTTTTAATGTTCTCCACCACCATTCCTCGGCGTGTAAGTATCTAGTCAGTATAACTTTGAATTTCATTGGATTCAAATGTTTAACTTTCAGAATTGCTGCTTGAGTTGCTGCCTTGTGTTTCATTAAAAACTAGTGAATAAATCTGGGCTTGGGAGGAATTCTCACAGTTTCTGAAATGGCCCTAAACATATACCTACCATTTTGTACTATCTATTCATGCAAAGCAGTATTTTTGGTCATGATGCCAAAATATGATCAATTTCAAACGGTGCTGAAGATTCTCTTTATTCCAGTGATAGTATTCAGCCAAGATTAGTTCTTACGTAAAAATAAATGTGTACTTTCCTCTCCTTAGCATGCAAGTTTGCCTTAATCTTTAAGAAACTGTACACTATATGTATACTGAATAATTGTGGGTTTGTGTATGTGTGTGCACATGTGTGTGCGTGAGCATGTACACATAAACATGAGTTTGTGAGTCCTCATATACATGTATCTAGAGGCCAGAGAAAAGCTTCAGCTGTGATTCCTCAGGTGACATCCACACTTTTTTGAGCTGAGGTCCCTCACTGACCTGCTGTAACTCGCCAAATGCCCTAGGCTGGCTGGCACACCCCAGACATCCATCTGCCTCTTCCTCCCCAGCCCTGTGACGCGCCACTATGTCCAGTTTCTTTGCATGGGTTCTGGGTATCAAATGTAGGTCCTCTGGCTTACAAGGTAAGCTCTTTACCAACTGAGCTCTATCTCCAGCCTAGATAAATGTTTTAAAATAAATTAATTTATGATTTATTTTTGGCAAATCTGATTTATGTGCCTATTTTATAAATCTGTATATCTTGGATCATTAAAAATATTCTTGAGCACGAAGAGGTTATGACTGGTGATATCTATGAATGCCTGTTTTAGCAGATGTAATGAGATCTAAACTCAGGGCAGAGAAGTGAAATTTTGCTGTTGAAAAGCCAGAGTTGAGCCAAGCAGATGTCCTAACTGATGTTAAGAAGGGGCAAGTCTGTTTCCCCGAGACACTATCTTTCTCTATAAGGAGAAAGTAGGCTTGGCAAGGCACCATCTGCTATCTGTCAGCCAATAGCAGCCAAAATTATGGCAGACATACCTCAGACTACCATGACACTTGTTGAATGGCCTCCAAGACAAGGGAGGGGCTTCCTTTCTTCAGGACAGAAGTGGGCACAGAGGAAAGCTCTGCCAGGGTTTGAGAATAAGTAATAATACTGTGCACTGCCCCTCAGGTTATCTCCTACCCGGCCTGCTATAGCTTGATGCCATCCATCTTCTTAAGGGTGGGGATAAAGAGACTTATCTGAGTTTGCTTTTGGAGACATTTGCTTCCTTGGTTTTGTTTGTTTTGTTACCTTGGTTTGTCTTTTGCTTTTGCCTCCTCCTTTGGTAGCTAGCTCTTGAGGTTAATATTAATATTAAGAGAATAGTGAAGAGTTTCACAAAACTGTCAAAGGGAAGGGAAGAGAGAAGGCTTCAGCAAGGGTTTGTTTTCTAATGGAGTCTGTGGAGGTTGGATAGCAGGCTACGGAAGCAGAGATGTGCAGCTTAATGGCACTGAAGAAAGCCGGGGGTGGGTGCTAGAGTGATGGAGATGGGAATGGAACTGTACAAGAGCACCGGGAGAGAAGGAAGAGCGAGGTTGCTAGGCAACTTCGCAGGGCACAGGAGAGCAGTCTTGAGGGGGAGTCCTTTTGAGGGCTCCACTTTCTGCAGTGGGTGGCTGTGTGTGGTGGCACAAGCAGGCCCAGGAGAGGTTGGTCACACCTAGCTGGCAGCCCTGTTTCCCTTGAGCCACTTCCTGCAATAACAAACCGTCATGAGGAGGCAGGGGTACGGAGACTCAGGAATGTGGCAAATGATCTGAGCAACAGCTGGGATGCAAAACGAAAAGCCCAAACTGTTTATTCTACAGCGTATACCATGGAGAACGCAGTGGCCCAGCCAGTGGGAGCCAGGAGTTATGGCTGAAAAACACACTCACTAAGTGCAAAGTAGACAGCACAGACTGTGGCACCTCCTGGGAGAAATAGAAACCACACCTGCAGCCCGCCCCTCGCCCGCCTTGCCAGGGAGAAAGCCCGAGGACATGTGAATTGCTGGGAGGTTGTATTTACAGAGCAGAAAACAATGCCTTGTAGACGTGGCCAGACTACAGAGCAGGGCTTCAGCCCCTGTGTGGGCCAGCACACATGGGCTCTGGAATAATGGTGGCCTTGGGGACTGCAGACGATGGTGGCACCTACATCGGAGGGGTAGCTATGAGAACTGAATGAGCTGGCGGTTGTGAGACGCTGAACAGACAACCAGCAAATGATAAGATTTGCTCAAGAATTTCTAAAGAGGAGTTAAAAAGTGAGGCCTAAGGGTCCTTCCATCCACACTCACTGTATAAAGTCAAACTCCATCCAGGAGAGGCCGGGAGGCTGGGAGCCGAGTACTTGCCAACCCTACCACTGACAGGCTCCTCACTCATCCTAACAGATAGTGCATACCACTGAGAGACATCTCTCCTGGGGAGCAAGCCATGTCATCAAATTCAGATATGCGGTCAGAGCAGAGGGTGTCTGGAAAAAACACCACTGTCGGCTCCTCCCTCCCCTCCTGTCCTCCTTTGCTGTCAATGAGGAAGCAGGCGTGTGTCTTGGGACATTTCATGTTTCCATCTAGAGTCTGCACTGCTCACATGTCCTCTCGGTTTCTTTCCTCCCTACTCCATCCACACAGCCTCAAATTGCCTCTCTGTCTTCCTAGAATTGCTCCTGTGTCTAGGAATGTCCATATCGGAAACGCAGCATTTCCAACCATCTTGACCCAACAAATAGGTTTGCTGGTTAAAGAAACATAAGTTTAGACCTTCAGCTAGGCTACACAGTATCTCATCGCTGCCCACTTGTGAGGAGCTAAAGGCCCAGATAAGTGTATCCTAAAGGCCCAGGTGCTCTTTTTGGAGGCCTAGCCTCCTGCCTGAGACATTGTTAGGAGTTGAGGAAGTCTTGAGGAAACATTGAGGTCCCCGGAGGTGTGTTTTAAGGGCCCTGTGTTTTAAGCTGCCCAACCTCCCCACTTCCCAGTGTCAAGTTGCAGGAAGCCCCCTCCACCACATGTTCCAACCGTGATGTGCTGCCTCGCCACATGCTTCAAAATGAGGTCAAGTCATCATGAACTGAAGTCCCCAGAGCAGTGAGCCAAAATCAGCCTTTCTCTTTTTTTGAGTTCATTTACTCTGGGTATTTGTGATAGCAACAGAAGTTGACATCTGGCCAGACAACTGGCGCTTACAGAAGCAGCTCCAGATACACAGCATACGTGGGCGTGTGTGGCACAAACACTACGCTGACAAGGAGGCAGGAGGAGAATGCTGTCACAGAAGATGAGAAACCCTGAAAATGCATGTCTTCGATGATGAGGCCTGGCTCCTCACTCCCATATCTGCTCCCAGAGGTTCCGGGTCTTCACCTACCGTCAGACCACCAGGTCTGACCACAGCCGAGACCCACCTTCCACCCTCAGGATTTGGCCAGAAAGAGAAGGTTGTTAAATTAGGAAAGCCTCCACTCTGCCCCAACAGAGCTTTCTGGTCAATTCCGATAAAGTCTGAGATTCCGATTTCTCTTGCTTGATTCCACGCCTGAGGGCATCAGACTGGGGGTGGCAGAGAGTGCCCTGAAATCACCTCCCTTCTGTAACAAGCCGTCATGGCTGTATCTAAGTACTGGGGCATCTTTGGAGAAACTGAAACACTGCCATCACTCCCTAGGTGCGGACTCCTCAGGCTCCGTGTGGCTGGTCGGCTGTCCCACTGCCTCCATCTGCTGTGCTGGCCCTAAGCCTGCTTGCAAGTACATGGGACCCTTGACCTTAGGCACACATCCAAGGCCACGTGTGCTTAGGTGACCAGTCCGAGTCATGCTGGAGGTGCCATCTGTCCTGCAGGAAGACACCCCCCTCGCTGGTCTTAAAGCACAATATTTTAATCACAGCTGGCAGCTGCTATTTGCTGAAGTGAGGTACACGAACAGGCAGCAAAAGGAGGCATGCAGTGTGAGGACAGCTTCAGATTCTAGCTTAGAGGTTTTGCTCTGTGGAGGCTTTCCCGGGGGAAAAAAGTAAAATAAAGATAGGGCCCACAAGATCACAATCAATGCAATTAGAAAATCAGCCAAGAATAAGGAATTGTAAGGACTCTTGAGGAAACACATTCATAGTTGGATAACTGGCAGAATAACTCACTACTTTCTTTCTCTTTTTTCATAAAATATCTGCTACAGTTACGTGACAAAAGGTCCCTAGTGTCCTGTGTTGTAAAGAGTTTGTCCCCAGCCTGTGGCGACAGAAGGTAGCTGGGCTGTAGGGGGCATGTCCTTAAAGGGACGTTTGGACTGTGCCCTCTTCCCAGCTCTCTTTTCTTTTGAGCTGTCACGTGCTGAGCTGCCCTCCCTCCATCACAAGAGCAGAAGCTCTGGACCAACCAGCCCCCACCCTACCAGCCCCCACAGCCGTAAGCCCTCCTCAATGGAAGGTTCGTGTCATCTCAGAGCTGTTTTGTTTTGTTTTGCTTTGCTTTGCTTTGTCCTGATAAAGGAAAACCAAATCATGTAAAATCAGAGCTGGTAGAAAGGCTTGTAAGGTGTCCATGAGGGTGATTTGGATGGAGAGGGACACATCCCACCCACATCTCAGAACACACCCTGCCTTCACACAGAGATGTGATGAAGTCCAACATTTCATGTCACGAAGAAGTGGCTGCCCCCAAGACATTACCAATGTTCTCTTAGTCATGGCGGTGAAGAAGTTAAAGGGGACCCCTCTGTCTCAAAGGCATCAGGGTAGACTTGGAAGCAATTACTAGACAAGCTAGCTTCAAGGCAATTCTTGTTAGCCAAGTTTATTAAGCATGGTGGGCTTCCCCTTCAAGCTGCAGTGACTTTGATCCTTTCAACCACGGTGACATCTCAGACGGTTTTTATAGTGCTTCCGGTGTTCCCTCATGCAGAGGCTGAGAGCCACGTGCTGGACCCTTGCATGTCTTACCCATCTCTTTGCATCTAATTCCTACGCGTTTGTCCAAGGCTTCCCAGTCTCTCATGAGCTCGCCTTACCTTGGAAACTTTGCTGGGGGCAGGCTCAGAGGAAGAGGGACGCTGAGAAGCTCTTTCTTCAGAAAGCCTGCTTCCTCCCCACATTCCCTCCACCTCACTGCAGGCACAGGCCCATGGCAGAAAGGAGGAAAAGAAAGCAGGCAAAGGGTGCACGGCTGTTCTTTGTCTAGTACTGCTATTTCCTGTGCCTGGACTTCCGTGGCATGTGAAAGGAGCACTGGCACACAGGGGTGGCACCTCAGGACCCACAGTTAGAATATGGCAGAGTGTGGGTTTGAGCCTAAGGCACCGAACTTTGAAGCCCTGTCTGAGAGAGTCCTGTCTCTGGCTTGAGCAATGCCTTCTTGTGGTGCTTGTATGGTATTCATGCATCCAGTGATCTCTGACTCATAGCTAGGGCTGCTTTGCCATCCCCAATAACTGCCTTGTCCGGAGCACTGTGTCTTACTCCTTGGCCTCAGGAGAGCGCTGTGCCTTACTGCTCTGCCTCAGGAGAGCCCAGTTCTGCACTCCCAGCTCTTTGCTGAGTCCTTCCCTACACTAACCCTGCCTAGCTGTCCAGCTAAGCTCCAGCCAGTCGATTTTTGGAAAGATGTGTGAATCCAGATGTGAGAAATTTTCAAACTATTCCAGAATTCTTGGCCAGTCCCTATGAGGTCCCTCAAAGTCATTCTTACTTAGCTTAATGAGAAATTCCTCAGTGCCTGCATGTCCTCCAAGGAAACTCTGTTTCTCTGAGTGTGTTCTGGACTTCTTAGATAACCCAAGGTGGACTCAGAGCCAAGGGCCATCAACTATGCTTCAGGTATCTTGATTAGTTTTGTTTTGTTTTTGAGACAGAGTTTTTCTCTGTGTAGCCTTGGCTGTCCTGGACTCACTTTGTAGACCAGCCTGGCCTCAAACTAATAGATATCCACCTGTCTCTGCCGCCCAGAACACTGGGATTACAGGAGCGCACCAGCGTGCCCAGCTTATCTTAGTGAATTTTTGATGATGGAGTTGGCATCCACTGTCCTCAGCCTTTAGGTCCTTGGCTAAAACTCAAAAGCCAAAAAGAGAAAAGCCTACAGTTAACGTCTCCTCACGCACAATGAAAGCAAAATCCTGACCTGAGTGACTACTCCTTCTACAAAAAAGATAAAAGGATAGAATGAAAGGGGGCAACAAAAGACTGAGAAATGAAAAGCCTCAGAAGTAAGGGAAGGGGGGGAGAAAAGCATCACGGATATAACTTACATGATGCTGAGCTCTCTATGTATAAAATATCATGGTTTTTGAAGTCTTTGTGGAATCTTTTCAAAACTACTGTTAAAGAAAATATTATTACTACAATTTTTTCAGTCAAGGAAACTGAGGTTGGAACCTCAGCATAGGTTCAACTTTTGTAGGTGCTCAAGCAGAAGAAAATACTAAAAATAGAAGCTTAGACAGCTATGTATCCATATTTGCAATCTCAGCACTGAGGAGGTTGAGGCAGGAAGCTGGCCAGCTCAAGGCCAGCCTGGGTTAAAGACTGAGACTATTCCAGACACGCCTCACAGATTAAATGTGAAAGGCACTGGCCTGAGGAAAGGCTCATACATGCATGCCTGCCCACATACTCACACACATGAAAAATGAAGAGACCAAGGTCTATAACTCCCTGTGAGGGCGTGCCCCGATCCTCTGGGAGATCTCCGTAGGCTCCACCCCTCACGTTTCTACCATCTCTCGAGAGCTCCAAGTGTGGGCCAAGTTTTAATGCACACCTTTCCGAAGTTTGAGCTACAAAAGGATAGCATGTTTATTTCATGGTGAGCAAACGTTAGAAGCATGCTGAGAGAGACCCAGGGTCCTGCCTCCTGCTCCTCCCCATCTCTCTGTAACTTACTCTTCGGTGCTCTTTTCCATTGTGAGTCACCCCTGACTCAGCCTCCCACCTCTCCGCTCTCCCACCTCACCCTTCGGATTTGTGGTGTTAGCTGTGACCACCTTGCAAGCTCCATATCTAGTGCAGATACCTGTACCACCCAGCCCACGTGGTACCTCACATGCTGGCATCCAGGGGTGAGCATCAGCTGGTCTGCCTGGAAACCGTCTCCCGGGGTCCTCCTCCTCCCCTCAAGTTCATTCTTCGCCGTTCCGGACAGCGATCACGGAAGCCTCTCCGGCCCTGTCGCTCCTCGTGCCCCGGGTGTCCGGCCACTGTGGTGAACCTCTCGGTGCTCTGCCATCAGAGAGCAGCCATCCGTCAGCCATTCCTCAGGCGGCACTGCCACCCTGCGAGGCTCCCACCTCGGCCCGGAGGAGCCATGCTACGTCTCCCTGCTCTGCCAAACCCTCCTTAACTTCGCACAGAAACTCAAGGGAGCCTTTTAATATCACTTGGGTTGCACCAAACTTCTGCTAGGACCATGCCCGGCAGTGCCTGCTCATGGTACCCGAAGCCTGGCCCCGTCTCCTCCCCCGCCGCCCCTCAGATCAGGCCCCGGCGCCCCCGTCTCCACTTGGCCACGCTCGATCCTGCTCTTCTCTCTGCCCCGCATGCTCGTCCTTGAGGTAGCCACACTCTCTGACACCCCCCCCCCCCAGTCTCTGCCTCAGTGTCAGACCCTGCATCTGCAACACCTCCGGGCCTTTGCTCTCTCCTGTCTCCACGGCTCTTGCCTCTTAATTCTGAACACTGACTCTACGGGGCTCCCACCAGGGTTATGTAGGCACAGCCTGGCACTACCTTCCTACCCGGGGTGCCTCCTGCCTCCTGCCTCCCACCGCAGGCTTCCTTACAGGTGCCAAGCAGCAGATGCCACCGGAGCTGCTCGTGCCCACCCAGGGACAGCCCACAGCGCTGGAGCCAATCCCCTGCGGGACACAGAAACAAGCAAGTTCCGAGCGTCCTGAGCCACAGCAGCGCTTGCAGCCTCTCAGAAGCCAGTTCTGTAGAACATGGAGCTCACGTGGCTGCAAGCAACAGCTGTGAGAGCATGCACCACTCACCCGCCAGCCTTTCTGCCCCTTGGCTGTCTTTTGCTCTTGCTTCCCTGAAAGATAACAGAAAAGCACGCTTCAGTTTGTTTGGTTTTTATTGTTTTTTTGAGACAGTCTCAAGTAGCCCCATATTTCCTCCAACTCACGCAGACAGGCACGGTTGACCCTCCTGCCTTGCACCTCCCAACGTGAGGGTTCCAAGCCCGTGGAACTGAAGAGCAGAGCTCTTGCCTACCAGCAAATGCTCTACCGGATGAGCTACAGCCCAGTCCCATAGCTCTAGTTTTACCCGGTGTGTTCTGAAAGTGCGTGAGCGCACACACACACTCTTATCCCACCCCCTTTTTATTTTTCCTCTCAGTTCTCATCAGAACATGCCACTCCATGTACATTTATTGATCTGTTTTGTTGCCTGTCTGCCCCCTCAGTCCAATATCATTTTCTTGAGCTCTCTTTATTGAGTTTACTATTGTATCGCAAGCATCTGAAATACAGGAAGCACTCAATGAGCATTTGTTGAAGAGATGAATAGGTGTGAAAAGGAGCCTGCCTGGGAAAAACTGTAAGCACCCACGCTGTCCACAGCTGCTAACACGAGGAAGATGGGCAGGGCCTAAGGCAGTCAACCCCTCCGAAACAGGCTGGCCACAGAGGTGAGGCCGGTGCAGGCACCACAGGCAGGCACTCCCGTCCACTGCAGTCTTCTGGTGCAGCTCTCTGGATAAAGCAGCTGCACACACCGTGAAGGAACGTGCTGTGGTGTTGCCAGTGCCTTTCCCGGATCTTTCATGTCCCATCTGTGCGGTTTACATTTGGGGTTAAAATATACTTTGACTCTAGGTAACATCTTTGCTACTACTGAAAAAAAACAAAACAACAACAACAAAAAATAAATCTAGCCAAGTCTACAGTTATTTTTTATTCTAGTTATTTTTTTTTTAAACCCCCACAAAAAAATCACCTTTCATGGGAAGAGAACTCTAAAACCATATCAAATGTTATGCAGATTCAAGCTTGACATAACTAAATTCCGAGTGGGAGAAGTGACCCCGTGGATCACCTTTGCGGGATTAGGAGGAGCTATCTCGCCTTCTCATCCCCTGCCAAGGCAGGCACAGGCATGGCTGGGATCAGGTTGGAAGTCAACCACATCAGGAGGCTTTTACAGCAGTCAGGCAATATTTATTTGGAATACAGACTAAGAAATAGCTAAAATTACTTGTCTACTGGAAACAAGATCAATAGAGAATAATGGTGAGTTGTGAGGAACTTTGAATCTGGAGAACACTATTTTATCTTAAGCACAGTCTGCTGAAGAAGGAGTTCTGTAATGAGAGACAGTGAGCCTCAGAGGATCAGTGTGTTAGGGCTAAGAGTTCTAACTGCTATAACAGAGTATACAGACAGACATCATATATCTTGACCCTAGAAAGTCAGTCACTGTGCCATTTCTTAATGATGACAAGAGAAATGAGGCCCTTCTTCATGCGATTAGCGTGGCGTTTGTTATGCAATTAATATTTCACATATGACATATAATACTTCTGGTGCATAATAGTTATTAAATGGATAAAAGTTATTATTGGTAAACTTGTATTAGTGACCAAAGGGAAGCCCCCATCTGAAAAAAGTCTCACGTAAGAGCAGTTAACTGCATCTGTTATCACTGAGGGAGAAGGACTAGGGCTCAGCAGAGCCTAAGGGACGCTGAGCCAGAGAGCAGGCTTGGGAGAGTGTCTGAAACTGGACCCTTAACTGCAGGGACATAGAACAAGGACTCAGTGAGTGTCTGGACTGTGACAAAGCTGAGTGAGCACCACTGTCCGACTCGGTCGAGCGGCTCATTCTACACTCTTCACGAGAGCCAAGAGGTGGGGCCAGCCTAGAGGGCCCTCAGCAGGTGAATAAAGAAAACATGGTTCATTGGACAAGGGAATTTTACTCAGCCATAGAGGAGAATGAAATCCTGACATTTTCAGGAAGTGGATTAATCTGGAGAGAAGCAAAAACCTCATGTTTTCACCCATATTTGGAAACCATATTAAAATCTATATATGCATGTATGTGTGGATATGACAACATATGTGTCTATATAACCTGAAAGCAGAAAGGGGACTGTGAGAAGCGAGAGAAGTCTAAAAGATGAGGGAAAGGGGCAAAGAACAAAGATGATGAAAACTGCATGGCATAAAAGCCGAGGAGCTGTTTGGAGGGAGGATGCAGGCTCACAGGTGGGAGGAAAGGCCGGTGGGAAGTGAATGAGAACAAAGCAGAGTGACGTGTGTGTGTGTGTGTGTGTGTGTGTGTGTGTACGCTCTTCTCTTTCTCGGGGCCCTCGGTCACAGGGGTGGGGTGGGGTGGGATGCTGCACCCCCACCCTGCCTCCTTAGCCTCTCCTCTCCTCAGCTGCTTCAGTGGTGGCGGTCCTGCCCTCGTGCGAGAGCCTGCACCTACAAAAGGCATTCATTTACCCTCCTGTGGGGCCCTCAGCCTTCCATGGTGAGCTGTCCCCTTCCGCTGGCACCAGTACTGGGACAGGTGCTGCTGAGGAATGCCGCTCCCCCTCGGCAGCCTGGCTCGCCCCTCACATTCCACAGCAGGTGTTGGGGAGCATTCCTACCATGCTTTCTGCACAGCCGTGTGCTTCTGCTCCTCAGCACTCCAGGTCGCTGTCACCGAGAATCTGTCACCTCATCAATGCTGGCCCTTGACCTTTCTACCAGCAACCCTCACACTGAGCTCAAGGACCTTGGGAATCTCCCAGGTCCTCTGCCTCCCCCCACCCCCAACACACACACAAAGGAGGCTGGGCTTCTGAGAGGCGGAAGCCTATCCAAGGCCACAGAGAACCCCGGCTGCTCTCAGTCCATACAATGTGGTCAGCAGATGGCTGGGGTGCTGATTTGCTCTTAGGGCAGATGGCTGGCCCCGCCACCTGTGAAAGCCCCGCCAGGATGCTGGCTTTCCAGCCTCACTGACTTCCTCTTGTCTCAGTCCTCAGCATCAAGGTAAAAACCCCAACAAGCTCCAAATAGCAGAGCTTTCCCGAGCCTCCTTGCAGTTCAGAGATGAAGTCAATGTTTGCCTCAAAGAAGGAATTCATTAGCTGCTTTTGCCAACTGTGGGCGTTTTTTTCTGAGCAAACAGGGACTCTCTGGCACCTCTGCAGAGGATCTGCAGGTCCCGGGTCAGCAGCTTAACATACAGAATCCGCAAATGCCAGGGGTCCTGTGCATAGAACAGGCAGGCACAGTTACAGCTCCTTCTTTCTGGCTCCCCATCAGAGACCAAGCTGAAAAGTACCTGCCACATCTTGCAAATGGATCCTGTGTCCCATCAGGCAGAGTGCTAACCAAAGATGGAGGCAGAAACCCAGATATTTCTCCTGGGTGTCTGGCACACTCCCTAGCCAGCTTGACTCAAGAGAGGGCTTTTCTTTCTCTTTGATTTTCCTTCCTTTCCTTTTTTCTTTGTGGAGTTTGTATTCCCATAAGAATCAGTAAGTACATGTGTATTTGTAAAGTAACGGGTAAAAATGATTACTGGGTTTTTAAAACGTGATTGCTGGTGTTCCAGTTTTTCTTTAACTCAGCAGTGACAGTTACACTGACAGCCACACTTATTCATGATCTAGAGGAACCGTCTTTGCCTAATACAGCATTAAGCACTATTTGCAAAGGCACATCCTTGGATGGCTTCCGCCAACATGTTCAGGGCCTTTGTTACCCATCTCCGCAGGGGCTGCCAACATTGTAGCCTCGTCGGAGCTTTGTGATAGGACTCCTTCTGGGCCAGAGAGACACTCAGCTGGCACAGGAGGCTTCTCGTCTCAGATAACTGGCCCTAAAGATGACGAGATCATCCTGGGCTGACTGTCACGGCACACGTCCTGGGAGCAGGCTTACTCCCGTCTGAGAAAGGCTAGTGAATGAGCCCGTTTAATTGCACCCTCTTCCCCCCACAACTTACTAAGATGTTTGGCACACGCTGGCGGTGGAGATTTCCCGCATGGTTCTTTTGGGAGCCTCCTGGATGACTTTGGCAGGAAAACGACATATAAATAACATTTAAGGTTATTACTATCATTGGACTAGGTTCTCATCCTGTGTCACTGGGAATTTTAATGCTCTAGCTGACTTGTTATAAATACTGTCCCCTTCATCCCTTCAGGAAGCCTTAGAGTGAGGTGGAGAGGGCTGGCTGAGGGACAGGGAGGGTGGTGGTAGGAAGATACGCTCATTGGAGCTGGTCTCAGAGCCACTCTGCATGCACTGAATGAGTTACAATACACATTTCCCTCATTTCAGGCAATTCACTCGCCCTCCAGGTCTCTGCAGATAGAAGCAGCCGGAGGACCCTGCACCCATGTCAGCAACAGAAAGCAGATGGGAACTGTGGGTAAGACCATAGGGAAAGTGTCACCAGCCTGGCCCTGGGTGAGGCCGAGTGGGGACAGCAAATACCTCCACAGTTAGAGAGAACTTCCAGATGTCTGATCCCAAGTTGACCACTGTGCTCTTGGTCAGTGTCTGAGTCGGTGCCATGCTCTGCCCCTTACCCTGGCGCAGTCACAAGGCATGTGCAGAAAGCCCTGCTCCCAGGAAGCTCAGACCCGAGACCAGTGTTACACAAACAAATGAGTAAACCTAAAAGCTAACACAAGAGACAAGGGTCAAAGTAAAGACATGTGAAGCCAACACAGCAGAGAACAGTGACTAGACAAAACAGAGAGGCTTCCCGTGCTGATCACGCAGGAGGCCGGAGGGACAGGGTGTCATTCTGTTCGCATCGGCAGCCACCGGAAAGGGCGAAAGCCGCTGCAGGCTGTCCTCCCTCGCCAGGCTCCTCCCCAGTTTAAAACAAGAACCTTCCGATGGCCACACAGCGGCTTCTTGACACGTGTGTGGTTGTGTGATTAAGGTCCTGTGAAGCAATGAGCTGTGAGCACGGGTGACCGCCCTTACAGAGATCGACCGTGGGTTCTCCCGATTCTTTTCCCGTCTCACTCTCTTAGAAACAGATGTGGCTGGACAGCTGGCTTTGATCCCGACAGCGTATTGCAGCCCTTGGGTATGGTGAGCGACAAGACAGAATTGGCTCTGAACTACTCATTTTGTTTTGCTTGAGCCATTGTATTTTGGGTTTCTTTTGTTATGTTATCTTTGGCTGCATCCGAATACAGAATGTTTCAATCGGTTGGAAACAGTTTAAATGTCAATGAGATTAACCCACCTGCCCTGTGGCTCCAGATGGAAAAATAACAGATTGCAGGTCCAGGAGGACCAGAGGCCGCTCAGGAGCCCATTGCAGTCGTGCAAACCAAGAGCGGCTTTGGGTAGAGTTCCGACCTGAATAGGAAATATCCCCCTCCCTGCTGGTCTTCCCAGTGCTTGCTCTTCAGCTTTGGAGCTGTGGAAACTGGGGAACATGGAGCCTAGTCAATGGGGCATGTTCTTGGTGACATCTTGCCCTGTCTTCTCCCTGTACCCCCTTCCTCGGAGCCCTGCCCGTATGCGCAGCCTTTCCTCCAGGCTCAGCAGTGACGTTCTGCCTGCACACATGAAGCCGGCAACCGAGATCCAAACCCTCTGAAGCCATGAGCCCAAGCCCCTCTTCCCTCCTTTAAGCTGCCCTTTCTCGTATTTTGGTCACAGTAGCTGATCTGCATATAGTAACGAGTGAGTGAGCTTAAGATCATTTCTGAAAGCAGAAGCAAAAGGATTTTAGAATGAACTAAATCTGGAGGGTTAGGGGAAAGAAGTCAAAGTGATGGGTAGGGCCCTTCAGTGATCTCTGCAGACACCCAGGCGGGAGCTGAGGAGGGGGATGTTGGGCATCATAGGCCCAGGAGCCTCATGGGACACCAAGGCCGAGGTGACCACTGACACGCTCTCAGCCTAATAGTCTCCTCGCGGACACAACTCTCAGGCGCTCATCTGAGCTGACGCCAATCCCAGCCGGTTTAAAACATGAAAACTCTCTCTCTCTCTCTCTTTTTTTTTGTATAGGAAGGATGAGGACATAGCTCACAGAAGCCAAGTATAGCCAGAGCTTTAA